>SCDT01000266.1:33733-48015 GCA_004143765.1 Drosophila melanica
AAAAAATAAATTTATTTTAAATTTATTGATATTTTCATAATATTAAGTTTCTAGCAAGAGCAAATTTTATTGAAACTGATTTGCATCTGTTAACGTTAGATAACAGTAGGTGGGCACTGCTAAATAACAGAATTATAGCAAGAGGGGTGAGTTTTAACAGCAACTGTAAGCAATGAGATAACAGCGGATAAAACTTAACAGTACAAATTTAATAAAATGCCTTTCAAGCGACAAGCAATTTATGTAAGAATTATATGCCAAAATTTTAAGCTAGTGAATTAAATAATTATTTAATTTAATAAAATTATAGAATTTTCATACGCGTTGCCCCAGCTTCAACTCAGGAACCATGCAAAAGTGGTCCTAATTCAAAACAACGCCAAACTGTTGCTCCTTTTAACAGCGCCGCGTATTCACCACGATAACAGCAGGTGAGAGCAGGCGCCTGCGCACAGTTCGCCGTGACGATGTTACAACGAGTGGGAGAGAGGCGCGCTTTCGCTCTCTCGCGCTCTGCTCATTGGCGGTTGTTGTGTGTGCGTGCCTGCGTGTGTGTTGAAGCCGATGCGCGACAGCTACTCGTTGAAGCTGTCGCCGCTGCTATTTATGCTCTCGTCGGCAATGTCGCCGCCACCGCCGCTGCCGCCGCCGCCGTCGCTGCTGTTGCTGCTGCCGCTGCTGCTGCTGCTGAGCCGCACTCAGTCTGCTTGTTACATTTGAATCGCATGGTGGACTCGGTCGGCTTCGTGTCTCGTGCGGGCCGGCAAACAGAGATTTAGCGAAATACGAGTTTATTGCACGTGCATACCACAAACGGACAGGGCAACGACTGACCCGACCAGCCCCCACTCCCTACTGCACAGCATTCACAGCCATATTCCATTTGTTGTTGCCCCCCCACAGCAATGTCCAAGTCGACGTCGTGTTGAAAGCGTCCAATGTAAATATGTGCGCACATGCAGCCACATAAATTAAATGCATTTAAATCCGCAAAAGATTCAAACTAAAGTCAAAATATTACAATAATTATAGCACAACACACATTTATATATATATATTTATATCTATGTATATATATAGTGTGTTATATCAGGTAAATGTGCTGTGGTGACATCTGTTGGACGACGCGTATGTGAATTCCAATTTCCGCTCGAAACGCAGACTTTAAGCCGGTTTTTCGTTTTTGTTTGTTTATTATTTTTTTTTTTTTTTTGAATTTCCATTACGTTAATTTTAATTTCTTTAGAAACTCCAATCAATAGAAAGAGGTAAGTCAATGTCAGCTGTGGTTTATTTTAAAAGTAATTTAAGCTTGATGGAATGTTTTTCAAGCCAAACTAATTACTAAAAATAAAATGATTTTGTATTTCTCCCAAACAATATTCAACAAAAATCACATACAAATTATTTATGTGGCACATTTTTATAAATATGAATTTTTTTCTTAGTTAAAACGCTTTGCAAATTGAATTTTATATTCTGATAAATATTGCCTATTTTTCAGCACTCTAGTTTAGAATATTTTTAAGATTGAATATAAATGCTTTTGCTAGCTTGAAGGGTTTTATTCAAAACGAAACATTTGATAAATAATCCGAAATATGAAAGAGAGTTCAAAGACTGAAAATATTTAAAACTGGACTCGATTATTTATCGCTGCGATAAAATAAACCAAAAATTTCAATTTCCTTTTCCATGCAAATGGCTATTGAAATGAAAAGCTAAGCCCTGTACGGCTTATAAGATAAACAACAGAAACAATATTAAAATGGCAACTTTAACCTTGGCTATAACGCTATAACTGGCCAGTGGGTGGTGGGCGGGGCTTGCAACCGCATCAAGGCCACAGCCCCTTTATGGCATGGAGCGGCAAGCCGAGTGTTTGTTATTTGTTATTTTTACTGTACACATGACAATAACGCCGCCGGCTGCTGTTGCTCACAAGAGAACAGGAACTAGACCCAGACCCAGAGCCACCCAATGAGAGCCAATGCTGGCTGGCCAAGAGCAGTCGGCTTGTGGCAAGTGCAATAGTTTCGAGTGGTCGGGGCAACTTTTTCCATTATGAATGGTGCGGTTGCGCTTTTGCTCCATTCATTATTTACGAGTTTCGAGTGCAAACTTGTTTCGCTAGCAAACAAGTGGCGGCCAGAGAATTAGAAACGCCGCTCGACCGCTTAAAAAGAACGAATGCGGCTATGAGAAAACAGAGAAACAGAGACGGAGACGGAGACAGAGACAGAGACAAAGCATTTCTGCAGCTAAGTGCTAAAGTTTGCGACCATAAACCAAAACAAAAGAAAACGCCCACATTAAACTGAGAAATGCACAAAAAAAAAAAAAACAATAATCAAAATCTAAAAGCGAACTAAATGAATAAATCTAGTATCTACGAGTTATGCGTGCCTCGTTGCTTTTTGTGTTCCTTATTTTCTGAATTATGTATTGATAAAATGCTTTCAAAGTTTTCAGGCTTGAAACGAACGAGCGCATTTATGCGTGTGCATAATTTTCAAAATCACTTGTGAAACAAAGTCGCAAGTTTTTCGGTACCCACACACACACACACACACACTCACACACATACATATCAGACTTTAGGCTGTTGAAGGAAGCGCCGACCCCCCCTCGATCCCCTAGCACCACCATCAGGACACAACTTCTCGTGCATGCAGCAAATTCTCTGACATTGATAAATGATTTGGCTTCACCCCACACAAAGTTGGAGCTGAAGAAAACCGAAACAGTCGAGGCCACGCTGCATTCTGGGCGGGGTGGTGGTAGAGGAGGGGGGCGCGGGAATACCGGATGCATTCATGGCTAGAAAATTGTTGTTGTTCACTAAACCGTGAACTCTGTGTAGTTCAGTGTAAATTTGCGTAGCCGACTGAAATTATCAGCAGCCGAGCATACTCGACGCTGGCGACAGTAAAGCAATGAAAAACTGTGAAAATCATAAATAAAATATAGAAGATACTGGCACATCGTGTAAAGCGGCCAGAAAATGTAATTACGCTCGTTGCAGCCAAAAAAAGGATACTTCAACACATTTCATTCACTTAAAAGTCGTTGGAGAACTAAGTTCGTCCAAGCGAATGCAAATGAAAAACCGCAACGCATGCTCAAGCCGAGTTTTCCCACAGTCGCCAAGTTTCGAGTTTTCCTCTAGGCCAACATGTAATTAGAGCCCAAGCAATGCGCGCACTTGCCAAAAATGTTGTGGGCGCAGCGCTTTGATGTACACACACACACACACACACACACACACACACACACTTTATATAAGTTGTTCGCAGTGCGAGTACAACTGTAAGAGACTGTGCAACAGTCAGGCTGGCTGCAGTCAGCAGCTGGCCGGGCCACAAAAGTTCAAGTTTGCTCAACTCCGAGGACGCTGGTTGTCTGCTGCTGAAGTCCTTGGAGTGGCTCTTGCCTGCCGCAGGACGAACTTGTGTGTGTAAATTGGACGAATGTGCCGTTATGTGCCAATGTGTTGACATCCAAGTGCACAAAAACTGCAGAACTTTATTTGATGTCGTCGAGCAGACCGGAGACCCAACTCCCAAGCCCCTTCCCGTGGCCCCTAAAGTGCGGCCACAACAGACCGAACGAAAGGTTTGCAATTGGGTCCTACACTATTTTTACTTTCTGCAGATCTTTTAAAAAGTTAGCCACAAACAATCCCAGCTAAGAATGAGATTAAATTCAGTTGGAACGTCATTTAAAGCAGACACCAAAATTATGTTTTTGAATCAATTAGAAAGTGTAAAGAATGAACTTTAGCTGATAATCTGTAAACTTGAAATAATAACACTCATAAAGTTAAATAATTATCCAAAAATTTACTTTAGCTTAACAAAGTCAAATTAAAGTTTTTCTATGATTTACGAGTTTTTGTTTTATATTCGATTTAAAATTGATTAGAGTTAGTTAATTTTATCTGTTATCTTCGAGAATTGGACGACATTAATTTAAATCCAATTAAAGTTTTCGAAATTGAGGATATGTTTTCATATATTAATGAATTCTCAATTTTGTGCACATTTATTTCTGAAATGCACTTCTAACAAGTAATTACTTATTTATTTGGTCCTTTCTTATGGTAATAATGCAAACGACTTTACGTTTATGCACACGTAATTAAGCACACGTTCGATTCACGCTTCAATTGGCTAACAATCAAAATGCAATTGACCATTGTTGTTGCCATGGAAGGTACAAAGTCAATTTGTGCATTGACTCTTGAAAGGAGGCGAATAAGTCTATTAAACGGCATTTGCAATATGAAAATGTTTCGTAAATTGAAAATTATAATTATTTATGGCGGTGGGGGGGGAAGCGCTTTATAGAAAATGGCAAATTGAGCGGCGCGGCGCGGTCGGTCAGTCGTGTTGTTTGGCGAGCTCTTAAATATAAAACATTTAACGCACGCCTTTGTTGATGCCTCAACTCAACGCGACTCGACTCAACTCAACTCAACTCGACTCGACTCGACTCATTCGCTTCATTTGTGTGGAATGAATAAAGTCCGCCGCTTGCTGCCACGCATGGGTTCCATTGTGGGTTTTTCCATCATTTTGTGTTTTTGTTTTGCTTTCTTTTTTTTTTTTGTTGTTTTCCATTCAAATAAGTAATGAAGTTCTCTTTTCAGCCTGTCCGCTTGTATGGCAGAGATCGGTGTTGCTTTGTTGTTGCTTTTATTGGATTTTATATTTTTATCGATGCACGTTAAATTTTATTGCAATTGTTATGCGCACATCTCTGCTGCATCGTGGTTTTTATATTTAATAAATTTAAATCACTTTATATGCGAGTTTTATGTGCGTTAATAATGCGCCACACATCAGACGGGCGGCGAAAATAAAAAAAAAAATGAAATGAAACGGGACAACGGGTGCGTGGGTGATCGGGTGAACGGGCGGGCGGAAATGCGTTTTAACTTTTTCCACATTCACAATGAACCAAAATGGCGCTGGCGGAAAAGAGAAAGTTGAATTTATTTGTTTCTGGCTTAAATCAACTAACAAACTTTATGGCCACGTTAATGGTGTGCCGAAATTTAAAGTATCTTTCAAAGCGATATTGCTTACGCCCCTTTTATGATTATGCAGTGAGTAAAAAAAGTGAAAAATTTATTATAAGTTTCTTCAAAGATTTTCAATTCATTTTTGAGATATAAGCGATAAGATTTAAGTCAATTGCGGACTGCCATAACAAATTGATTCCTCTTAATTGCGGTTATATCCACTTCTTTCACAAATTCCCCCACACCACAGCAAAAGCGATACCCAACCCGCTGTAAAATTCAGTGTAAATTAGGAAATTGTCTCGAACAGGGAAACGCTGAGTGCTGCTGATATTTCAATATTAAATACCATATTTCATGTTCAGAAATAATGATGCTAAAAATGAAAATAATAGGTACATATTGATGAAATTTAATATGTTGAGAAAAGCTCAATTTGCGCAATGCCAGAACAGGAGAGAAGCAAAGCAAAAAACAACAACAACAAGAACAACAAAAAAAAACAACAAGTGAAAACATTTTTGTTATTTCGCATCAAATTTCCAATTAAACAAAAATTCTAATTTATTTTCCGTTCCACTTTCGTGTTTTTTGCTTCTCGCCACCGCTTCGCGCTGCACATCAAATCCAATACTCTTATGCGATAAATTATTTCGAGGTAATTATTTTGTGGGCAGTTGATATTGGATTTGTACAATGTTACATGTTGGATAATACCCTGCATGAACATTGAAAAATTTTCTAAGCACACATAAATAAATACATAGAGGGTGTTTTCCAGTCAATATCAGACAATTATTTGTTATTTGTTTACGAATTTATTATTTGTTAATATATATAATTTTATTTAATTGCAATGCCAACCCACATTAATTTATCGTTAAGCCATTCTGAACTATATAATTACGTTTTATATAGATGGTTTACATATATTTTTGAATTTTCCAGTTACTATTTGTTTAGCTTTCTATGCACGTAATTGAAATTGCGCCTAATTAGTAAAAGGCTTTCGCCTCATTTGGTCAACAAAGCGATATAACCCAACAGTCTGCATTTGTATCAGTGTATGTGTGTGTGTGTGTGTGTGTGTGTGTGTGTGCATCTATTGGCTTCCTATTGTACGTTGTAGTGTTGTTTCTGCTTTTGTCAGAATGTCAACCGCCAAAATGCGTGAGTCTGACAGTTGGTAGGCCAAATGGCAGCGCATTTGTATCTGTATCTGTATCTGTATCTGTATCTCGATATATATATATATATATGTATCTGTATCTGAATGTGTGAGTGTGGTCTCTGTCTATGTTTTGTGTCTATTATGTGAAAATGCGCATGTGGCCTGTGGTGGCATATAAATGTCGTATTCAATAATACAAGAGACCCAAACGCACACATTTTAAAATCGACTTATATTTATATACACACACACACACACGCACACACCCATTTTTATAGAAAGGCAAATTGGTAGGCCAAAAGCCCAAGAGTTGAGCGCGTGTCACGCACATTTATCAGTACTCCCCACAGTCCCCCCCGCACATGAAAATCAACCCACCAATTGCTATGCGCATTTTTCTATTATTTATTATTTTATCGGCGAGTCCTTATGGAAAACGGGGGCTGACGGGGAGTGGACGAAACAAACGCGTTGACAGCTGCCATTGATTTCGTTTAGAGACGTTGAAAATTAGCCACGTTCTCGTTTTATTTGCATGCTGCATAAAAATAATACGGTTCGTTCGATTGGTTCGTATGCGATATATTAATAATACATTTATATGGCGCATAAATTGCGCATACGCCACTTGTGACACCCCTGGGGAAACAGCTGCCAATTTCGTAATATTAGAATGAATTCCGTTGCGTGTGCAAGAGTTAACTAGAAGTGCGAGAGCTTTGTTATTTGATCAACAACAAAGGGTTGCGATAGATAGTTATATATTGAATATATATATTATACTAAATGCTATTGAAAACAAAGGATAATATTAGACTAATTTTAACAATAACGTTGAAATATATATATTTAGTAGAATTTGTTTACTTTTCAATTCTGTAATACTTTGAAGATTTAGTAAGTATTAAAAGTGAATTATAAAAGTGTTCTCTCTATTAAAATATGTTTCAAACAACGCAAAAATAGAATTTTCGGCCCGACAAAAAGTGCTTTAAATCGCTTACAGATTAAAAAAAGCTCTTAAATTACATTTAACATTTTTTTACTTACATAAATATAAATGAATATCAGTTACTTCTTTCTGGCTCAATAATAAAATACCAAACAATGTAATATAAATTGCGATTATTTAATACTTATTTACAGCTCGCATATTTTTGTTAAAAGGAAGGAACAAATTCCAACTATCGAAAACTGTAAAGTGAAATTTAATTAAACCTCAAAAGAATTCGCTTGATTAAAATTGTTGCCACGAACTGAAGTGCATGCAATCAAAATAATAAAAATAAAATTGTATATTTATTATACTCGTTTGCAGTGGGAGTGAGTATGAAAACTCATAACATTTTCATAACTGTGTGAACACTATAGGAAAATGCATTAATAAAATCATGTGTAAATATGACAGCAAATTGGATAAAACTGAAAGCTACACAGCAGAAATGTTACAGCTACAATTTTAGTTGCCGTAAATCAAGGTAGGATATAAATCCATGTATAGAATATTTTGTTACAATTAAATTAAGGGAGACGTGCGAGAGGACTGCAAATTTAATAAAAGTAAAAAGCTTTTCTACACATTCAAAATATTTGGACAAGTTTTTCAATAATGCAATAAAGTTGCCAATGGCCCCAAGGCACAAGGAACCAGCCATGACAAGGACGACAAGGACACTGTTGATGAAACAAAAATATTGCCCACAATTTGTTTGAAACTCGCCATCCACATTGGCTCCGCCATTTGCGGCTACTTGTTTACTTTCCGGGTAGTGCAAAGAGCGAGAAGTGCCGCAGAAGTGGGCGCGGTGTGTGGGCGACTTTTCAATAGACCAAAGCAGCGGACAGTCAGCGCATAAACAAATAATAAAAGCAGAATTGAGCCACAGCTCGCGACCCTGGCAACGACCTTTGTAGCGGCTCATTTATCAATGCGCCGCACGAAAAAAGCCAAACGCCCGCAGGCCCGCAGGACTGCCTCCCCTCCCCGTTCCTGGCCAGACCGAAAACAACAAGCCGGAACATATGGACCGAAAGACAGTCAAATCTGAGCAATGACCGAAAAATACAAATTAAAGTTGTACCATGTACTTTAAGGCGCCGCCAACAACAAATCGAGTCAATCAATAGTGACAAAAAAAAAATGCCCACAAGCATCAAAAGGAGAGGGGGACTTTTTTTTTACAAGATTTACCTGACCAGCATAAGTAATCAGGCATCCAAATGGTGCTCCAATCGAATTCTAAACTGTCGTCCAAAAACGATTTGGACAAAATGCTTCAAGCATTAAAAAAAAAGAAGAGAAAACAGCAAAGAGAGGTAAAAGGAATGGCAAAAGTCATCAATCGGCCCAAGCACATTAAAAAAAATATATATATGTGTGTGTTCCACAAATCAATTTCTGCGTTAGATTGATATAAGAAGCAGAATAAAGCTGCACATTAAAGTAGAAGTTTCCCTAAAACAGTTGAATGCATATTTGAAGGAAACAAATGTATTTAAAATTTCAGTGTTAATCGGTTTAAAATATATGTGTTGATAAGAATTGAAAGTATACTGTTAAACTTATTTAAACCTTAATTAACACCTGAAAATGCAAATCGCATTCATTTGCTACACTGTTGTTAGTTGAAATATTTTCTGTCAGATTTAATACATTTTCATAATCCTATTGAATTCATTTTTGTCTTATTATTATTATTATTTTTTACATAATAAATATGGTACAAAAGAAAAGAAGTTCCTACAACTAAGTGTTGTATTTAAAGATTTATTATTGCTTGCTACAACATTTTAATTAAAAATCTATACAAAACAGTAATAAACAAAACTTTATCCTATACGCAAGCTCCTTTAAAAGCAGCTCAAAATAAGCATACCGAACTTCCATTAGACAGTAAAAGCATAAAATGAATACATTTAAGAGAAATTCTATTGTTATTAGTCGACAATGTTTTTAGCTTTCAATTTAACAAAAACAAAAAAGACTTTAACTGAGCTTGCTAAGATTCTAAATAATTGTTGCTTGCAGTTATTTTATTATTTTTTTTAGACTTTTCAAGAAAATTATATTTCTATGCATGAACGATACCCAAAAACGGAAAATTATTCCACAGCGTTGAGCTTTTGAATTGGGAACACATGCGAAAAGCCGGCATCAATGAATTCGATTAAGTTCGCATATCGTCGACTCCTCGCACTTTAAAGGCAGAAGCAGCAACTCATTAAAAAGCATTAAACGGCAGGAGCGGAAGTCATTGGACTATCTGACGAAGACACGCTTCCGCTTTGCGCTTCAGTACGGCCCGGCGCAGATTTACGGGCGAAAGTGCGTAAAACGTGCCCAACCAACCAACAACCAGTAGCAGCAGCAGCAGACAATTGTGTCCTTGAGTTTTTGTTTTGTATTCTTTTTTATTTACTTTTTTTTTTGGGTACAAAGATTGTCACCGGGCCAATTGCAGGGAACGACAACTTCAAATGATTTATCGCCAGATAGTTGAGTTCAAAAGCGAAAAGCAAAGGAGCGAAGGCAACTTTGCTGGGCGCACAAATATTTATTTATAAAATTGTTATCCTTGCCAGCGACGAACGCAGACTCCGTTAATGCCACCGCCGCCGCCGACCTATCCGCCCGCTGACCCACTGTGTCTGCCCGTACGCTTTGTTTTGCTACAGCTTTTGCCGCCATGCCTCTCCCCATCGATGGACGCCCGTGCCGCGTTCCTTGCTCATTGCCAGGCATTCGCTCATTTTCAAATCGGATTTTATCAACTGAATGCCATTCTTGTGCAAATATCTTATCTCTCGCTGGCGCACAGGATAATGGCAACTTTTTCTTGGCCCGCTTCAAAATCTCACTCTCTCCCACTCTTTCTCCAAATCCACTCTGTCTCCCTCTTACTCACACTGTTCAGCTGAGCAGAGCTCAGCTCAGTTCAGCCTCATCGTGGCTCAGTTCATGCAGCTTTGTATGGCTTTGGAATTATTTTGAAAGCGGAAATTGATTTTCCTTTCTTATTGTGCCCGACTTTTGTGTTGCTTTGTCGATTTCTTTCTTTCATTTTTTTTTCTTCATTTACCTCTCTCCTAAGTCCCCAACCCACTTACCGTATCTGCGCTGGCTTTACATACATATAAATAAACACATTTATTTAAAGGGTATTCGTTGGTGTGGCGTAAGCTTATGTTACCCAATATTTTTATTCTTTTTTATGTTTATTAATATTTATATTTATTGCTTTGGATGATTTATTATTCACTATTTTAATTAGATTTTTTTTATTCAAGTTCGTGTTTTGATTTTTTCACAATTAATTAATTAAGAAAAATTTTAGTTGTAGTAAACAATTTTTGTCAATAAAATTTTTTCGCGGACTCTCGCGGGTTGCAGCTGCTGCTGCCGTAGGTGCGACTACGGGAAAGAAATAAAAAAAAAAAAGAAAGGGAAGAGACAAACGCGGGCCATCGAGATAACCAGGAGAGCTGAAACTGAAGGGCGGCTCAGAAATTCATTTCATTTCCTTTGTACGTGAGTGAAATATTTTAGGCAATTCCGTCCAATAATTCTTTCAGTGCGCGCTAACTGACTACCCAATAATTTTTTCAGTGTTTGTTAATGTGCCAAGAATGTAAAATACTACAAAGCACAGTTAATAATTTTTTAAAAATAATTGGATATTCAATGAAATGTGTAAAAAGAAAATGAATGTTAGAATATATGCACCAAAGTAAAACAAGAAAATTCTCAACTAACAATTTTTGTATTATTCAACAAACAGTTACAGAAAATTAATTAGTTACAAAAATATTTAAATTCCTTAAGTTGAAGTTAGCTAAAAATGTGTTTCTGTTTGTTTGATTAAGCCTATTTACTCACTTCCGTTGATGAAAAATTACGGAAATAACAAAATTCTCAAAAAACACACAACACAGCAAATTCTTTTGCCACTTGAATGCCTTGTTGAATAATTCGGCAACAAACTGGCAATAGAGACAGAGAGCAAATGCCAAAAACTAAATTCAGTTTACATAATATAGCTCATAAAATATTTTTCGCCCTCGACCTCTTTGGCCCCGGCGAACAGACAGCCCTGGGCAGAAAACTAGGCCACACTTCAGTGCGCCTTGAAACACAGTTTAAGCATAAACAATAAAGAAAAGCGACGAACTTGAAGGAAATAAAAGTTGAAACTCGAAATATTTACATATGAAACGAAACCGCCCACTCGACACGAACGGGCAAAATTGTTGGGGAAATTTGGCTTATTGAGGGGAAAACGCCTGGAAATTGGATACAAGCGACGAGGCTGAAGAAGAAGTAGAAGAAGTGGGAGCTGAAGAGACGGCAGACTAAACAGCACTAAATTAATTCTGCACAATTTGCATTAAAATATGCAAATAAAAAAGTGTAAGAAGCAGCGAAAAAATAAACCCGCATTCCTTCCCTCCCTGTTAAACGAACGAGGGCAACGTTTAAGCCAAAACTAAGCCCCACAGCCAAAGACGGGGCCAAAGCCAGAGTCAAAGACATATTCCCAGCCGTAAGCGTTAAGCATATGTGTGCTTGAGTGCCTGCCAGACAATGGATGGGGTCCTGGAGCCTTTTAAATTTCAAGTGCGCCCCGTTATGGCTTTAATGGGAGAAAACCCACAAGAGGGTACCGCACGGGCGGTAGCTCAGTGCCACTATCGGGTCTGGTTAGCTGCCGTTTCGATTATGAAAGTGCTGCCCCGCCCCCCAATAAGAATCCCACTCGCAACCAGCCACAGCCCATTGCATGTGCAACAACAACAAGGACTTTACATTGGAGAATATTATGCCCAGGGGCAACAACAGAAATTCAGCTGGCTGCAAATTTGATTGTTCTTGAAGCAGCCGCGCCGCCAAGAAAACGTTGCCCTACCACTGTATGTGGGTTGGGAGCATTGGCGTTGGCAACCAATGAAGCATGAAACTTAAGCGCACTTGCAACACTTTTTTTTCTCGACATATATAAAATACCCTTGCATGGGATATTCTTGATAAGGCTTGTAATGTGTAACAAGATAAAAGTTTGCTTTGTCAAAAAAAACCCCACTTTAAACAGATACATTTTCAAGCATATTTTTAATCTTATATTAACTAAATTTTAGCAAATTCCAATCTTTGATTTTAATCATTGCTTTTCTTATTACTAATTAGTTACTAAAACTATTTGAACTATTTTATAATCTTATTTCTATTTCATCTATAATTTATATTTTTAACTATATTTATGTTTGGTCTAATCATATTTTTGGATTTCTATTTTAAGAGTATATTAGTTTCAACACCTTACATATCCTTTTTCATTCTTATATATATATTTTTTCTTCACTTGCGTTTCCTTTTCGCTTTTTTTTTTTTGTGCGGAAATATGTTAGCTGCGACTTCAGTAATCTGCTGCGACTGTGATAGTATGTATGTGGGTGGGTGTGTTTGTAGTTCGGGTGTGTGTGTGTGTGTGTGGGGTGTACGTCCATATATCTAACTGTACTCTTCGCAGACAACCAAGTGGCAATGCAGAAAAATGCGTTTACATTGCACAGAAGAGAAGTTAAAGCATTTTATGCAACGCGCTTAAACGAAAATGTGAAGCGAGCAGCAACAACAGCAACTGCAACATTACAGTTACTTTTTGCAAATGGCGAATAAGTGGATATATGTTCTCTAAACTAAGTAACTAAAACAATGCAATTTATGAAAACAATGGCGGCATAAAAGTTTCAAAGTTGCAAATTCGATTGTAAAACAAGAATAATTAATTGAATAAATTAGCTCAACAAATAAATTTGTAATTTTAGCTTGAGATTTAGTCAAGGATATAGAAGTAGCTAACCAAAGATTAAATAATCTATAGTCAACAGTGATTTTTGGGCATTCGACAAATTCAGTTCATAAATTTTAAAAAACGTATACTGAATTAAAACCAACAAAAAAAATGTTGGGAACTAAAAATAAGTTGTGTTTGGTTAATTCTATTACCTAGATTCTATTACCTGATTAATTATTCGTTACGCCCTAGCTTTATAATTCGTGCTTAGAGTTTCGTTATGTAAACAAGTTTTATTTGTTACATATATAGCTTTCCCTTTCGCTTTCTCGCACTCATCCCACAATTTATGCGTTATCTAAACGTTTTGTTAAACGCAGTTTTGGCCGAAAAACATTTCCAGACAATGAGAAACGCCATAAAACAGGCCGAACCTGTGCACTTTATAGGCCTTTTAATAACATTCGTGCACACTATTCAGAGTAAATGTATTGCCGAGAATGCGAGGCAATGCACCCATTAGGCCGAACCGGTAAATGAGCATTCAAACAATTCATAAAACTACCCAAAAAGGCAATTTCATTCGCAACAGGCACGCGTAAGTGGACGCCACATACAAGTACTTTCGACTACGACCTACGGACCGAGACCTAATCCCGACCGTTGGCCACTTAGAGGAGCACTTCTAGGCGAGAGGCAACGCCGGCGCCAATGTAATGGGCGCGTCGGTTGGCCAATGGTGAAAACGTGTTTACGCTTTTATTATGTAAAAGAAGTCGGGCAGGAGCCACCATAAAAGGCAGGCAATTCCAACTACAACTCCAACACCAAGTCTAGACCACACAAATCTACGCCGGACACTCACACGCGCCGTAATGTATGCAAAGTAATTGTGCGCATTAAATGTTCTGTTCTGTTCTATTTTATTCAGTTCTGCTTTGTTCTTATACCCTTTACTGAACTGTAAGTATTTTTTACAAAACGGAACTTGTTTTACTCTATGACTAAGTTAATTTTAAATATTTTTTTCCAAAATTTACATGTACCAAAAAATTCAAAAAAATTTTATTTTCAAAAATTAATATATTTTGAATGTAGAGTCAATATATAGGAAAAATCATGATCAAAATGCCATCAAACGTGCAAATCGGTTCACTTTTGACAAAGTTATAGGGGTTTGAAGTATGGCAGCTATTGAATCTGACAACTTTACATGTCAAAATTTTTGTCGATTTTGGCATGATTTTTGACCAAAAATTTGACCCCCCCAAAATCACCTCAAATGTTGTTTTTT
>SCDT01000267.1:486-14268 GCA_004143765.1 Drosophila melanica
ACGTTGCCAAGAGCGATTTCCCAAACACGATCAAAACTGAGCTTAAAAAAAAAGTGTCATAAAAAACACCAAACACCAACAATAGCAGCTACACTGATAGTCGATTAAAATCATATACATAATTTGCATAAAATCACCTGAACATTAAATGCTTATATTCAGCTTATGCCATGAAATGCTCGTAAAGTTCAAGATAAACCGGCGAGTCTGAGTTTTATGTGAAACGAGACCAAACTCGACGGGGAATATGGAGGCATGATAAATCGACACTGCCAGAAATTTTTATATTATTAAATAATTAATATATTTTTTATTTAAATGTTTTATTATATAACTAAGTATGCATTATTAAATTCATTTATTTAACGATTACCATAATTAAATAATTTATATTTTTCTTATAATTAATTTCATTTATATATTTTATAATCTAATTAAAAATACATTCTTTAATTNAATTTCATTTATCAAAATCAAAAATAAATTCAAATAGGAATTATTCTTAATGAATAAATATATTTATTAAAAAAATTAAAAATAAAACATTTTTAATTTCTCACAGTGGACAATTGATGCAATCTAAACAAGTTGAGTGTGGCCGACTAGTTGCTTCCCCTTATCCATCTATCACTATTTATCATCCGTCTGATATATCATTCATACATATGAATGAATTTGGTTTAATCGTTTTAATTTAAAAGTCAACAGAAAACAAAAAATACAGAAATACATAAAATATCAAGCTGGAAATTTCTTCATGCTATAAACCAAAGTATTATACTAGTTTTTACCTATTCTTAAGGGTACAGAGTATAATAATAAAAAACTATGAGTCTGACTTATGGACGTCTCAAATAAAATTTAATATATTAGCATAAATCAGTTAAATATTATTCAAACTATTTTACATATTTAACGAGCCCAATGAAAAATCATGTACTCCTCTTTTATCGACTCTGAGTTTTATCGTCTTATATATGCGCGAACAACCCCTGCCATAAATAAGAGTTTTATGACGTAAAGTAAAAATTGTAGCTGCCGATATAACCATTAACAAATAAACACAAAAATGCATTATGGATTCTCTGAGATTTTCCAAATTAAAAAATAAAATGGAAACTAAACTACTTTCACAATCATTATAAAATGATAATCTCAAAGACAAATATGTAAACATTAGGTACAAAATATATTAAATGTTTATTTTATAGATAAAATATTATATTAAATATAAGCAAGCATGCATACATTTAATATATTTAATATACCATAGATGGTATGGTTTCTAAAATCACGACCTCTATTAAACAATGTCTTCTTCTATGTTTACTTAAATTATAGTAAAAAGAAAAAAAATCTAATTATATTGCTTTTACCGCCAAATCTGGACTTTTCCAGTAGTTGGAGGAGCAACGCAACTGTTGAGCATTGCTGAGCGAACAGTGCTCTAAATCGCTCAGAAATGACAATAGATATTTATGTTGGTGCAAATTATCGATTATCAGATACCGATAGGAAATTACGTTTGCCATTCACAGCTAAACACATCCCGCTGCACTCATATTTTATAATTTTTATTTGATTTGAGAATACTTAAAAAAACCACAGTGTGGTTTACGTTATTTCGAGGTTGCTTATTTTATTTGTATTCCGTGCCATTTGGCACGTTGGCGTTGATGTTAAATAACATTTCTGTTTTCTGACTGTTAGCTCTGACACTGTTAAAATTTGCGGTGTGAGCAACAGTAAAATTTAAATTTAAAACTTATGCGCGGGTTCTATGCCAAACAACCCGTCAGGCTTTTAATAAATTTCTAAAAAGGATTTATAAAAAATTATCTTACTAAATAATATTATCAACATAATCTTGTTTTGAAAACTGAAATATCAGTTACATCAGTTAATTCCAGAAAAAGTTGTTGCTCTCCCTGTTAATAACAGAAGAGCAAATGTTAAATTTTTTTGATGCCGAAAACATATGTTTGAGAAACGACAATCGGGGACTTAATTTACCAAAACGATGGAAGACCCTTTAAAGCCCAAGCCAGTGCCGCTGGCAGCAGAAACAGTATTGTGGTTTGAATTTCTACTCGATCCGCACAAAATAACACAGCACTTGCAATGCAAAAATCCCGGTATGGTATACAACGACAGCGACCCAAACTCTTCATTCAGATGTGACAGTGGCCAACACACTCCCCTTTTCTTGCAGAGCCCAGCGCCGTCGAGCTGATCATGCAGTTTATCAGCATGACGCCGGACACGTCGATAGCATCCACAGTAATCACACCCGGCAGCGACTTGCAAAACTTGACTGGCGCCAGCGTGGGCGCCAATGCCACCACACCCGCAGCCTCAGCGGCGCTCAATGTGCCGCCCATAGCACAGCAGCAACGGCAAACGGATGTGTACCTGTTGTTGTCCCGCAAACAGTTGGCCCTCAAGATTCTGGAGCTGAAAGTGGCCACTTGGCTGAGGTGGGATCTGGACGCGTTGGAGAAGGGCCTGCCCGTGATCATGCAGCTGGGTCTGTTACGTGACCTGTGCACCATCAGCTATGGCCGCATCGTCAGCATTCCGTTCTCCAGTGATTTTGATTTCAAGATATGTATGTAAGCTTCTTCGCTTTCGTCAGTTCTGTGTAAAATCATGTGCGTCTTTTTCCAGCTTCCACTGGCAATGAGCGTGCTGCACGTTTTGCACTCACCATCTATCATCGGATGATACTTCGGATGCAGCTCATCAAGGACAGTGCTCTGAAGAGTCCGCGTCCCCTCATGTGAGCCACTTGCTGGAGTCCCAGGCGTACTGTGCCAATTTTAAACTTTTCGCTTTTGGTTACAGGTTCCAGACGGTTGATCAGCTGCAACAGTTTCTGGACATGCCCACCCAACCCTCCATCGAATATCTGGAACAGCTGTGCTCATCAGCGTCCAGCAAGCCGTTCCACGTATTCCACTACGACAGTTTTGTGACCCTCCAGTGTGACACCATAAGCACCGCCCAGAACTACGACATAATGCACCTGATCACACCACACGAGCTTCGCGCCCAGCTTTACTATGAGCTGGCCCATTACTACCTCCACACCAAGCAGTATCTGCTGGCCCGCGAGTCGGCCGCGGCCTGCAACAGCAGTCTTCAGGCGCTGCCCAGTGGTGTCATTCGCTACTTCTGCCACATTCGGCCCGCGGAATTGGAGGGACTGTTGCAGGCGTGTGGGATCAGCGCACAGCAGCAGACGCTGCTGGAACGCTTCCATCAATCCCTGCTCAACAGCTATGCGGACATTGTCCCCATACTGCGCCTGGACAACGGTGCACGTGAGATTCCATTGGTGAGCCGGCGTACCGTGGAGCTGGACATTGAAGGTGCGATCTCTACGGGGCTGCTCAAGGAGACGCGACAGCTGCTGCTGAATGTTGCTGCATTAAATGTGGTGCGCACCGTTTTCGAGTGGGGCAACATTTTCGGCAGCGTCGAGTATTTCGAGAAGTACCGCGACATGGACTACATGCCACCCATTGTGGAAGCAATCCAGGACGCCTTGAAGCACTGCAATCGTGCGGAGCAATCAGCCCTGAAACATTTCTTAATTGATTGCATCCTGTACCAGCAGCAGCAGCAGCAGCTGGAACAGAGCCGACAATTGCTGCTCACAGCAAAAGGCATGAGTATTTTCTCAAGCGAGGAACTGGCCGACTTGGACGAGCAGCTGGTTCAGGCAGCGCTGCCGGTGCACAGTAATTCGTTGGCCACGCTCAACGATTGGATATGCCACTCAAAAAGTAGGTTTATCATATCAAACCCGAAACTGTATCACATTGATTCCCCATCTTCTTCTTCCATGTTGCAGTGACTCGCGTGGATGTGGCCGCGTTGGAGCGTCAGTTGATCAGCTGCACGAACGCGAATAGCGTGCGGATTCTGCTGGTCAAGCTGTGCGGCACGGCGCCGGGCAAGCCACTGTGGGCCATCAATCCCAGTTGGGATGTGCCTCAGCCGCTGAAAACTCTGATCATGGCAATGCCGGTCAGCTTTCTGCAGGACTTCAGCTACGTCCTGTTGGGCAAGGCGCGGGAGCTGGCCGCCCGTGGCAATTACATCGATGCGGTGTCTATGCTGAGTGTGCTGAAGTCTGAAACACAGCGTCAGGAGCTGGGCGGCAGTGCGCAGCTGATGTGCAAGCTGATAACGTGGGAAATACTGCACATACAAATCACGCAGTGCCTGGACGAATGGCACCAGAAACCGCTCGACCTGCAGGCGCTCGGTTCGCGGTGCAAACAGTGCTTGGGTGCCTTGCAGGCTGGTGATTCGATGATGCCAAGACTGGAAATCCTCGAGAGCTGCGCAATCATGCTGCTCAATCTGACGGATTTTCCGCCACTTCTTTACCTTGACAAGCGGGCGCAACAGCTGGAATTACCGTTGGCCTTCGCGGCTACCTTCATTGAAATGGAGAAAATGAAGGGCCCGAAGAAGGTATGCCGCGATGCCTGGGAGCTGATGTTGAGCATGTTCCTCAATGTGCCCAAACGGGCGGCATCAGCGGGCGCCGGCAGCGGCGCCAGCAGTTCGCTGCAGGCATTTCTGCAACGTGTTCGCCACCAGAGTGTCTTTGGACTGGCGATTTCCATGCTCGGCAAGATGCACAACATACTGAAGGATGATCCGAACCACGATCTGACCTGCGAATACATGCAGCTCTGGCCCACCAGCATTAACAAGTAAGATCCGCCCGATTTGCTAACCACTGACATACCCTAATTAATGCATTCCCTTCCAGCCCAAATAGTTACAGTCTGCGCAGCGTATGCGAGACACTCTCGTGGCTGCTTTCCGAGGCACTCAGCCACTATCCGCAGACCATCTCGTGGCTGAAAATGAAGGGCGATCTGGAGCTGGCCATTGGCAACAATGAGTCGGCCATGCGCTGCTATGTCAACGCTCTGGTCACGGGCACCGACTACTGCACCATGCCGCTGCAGCGAAACGTGGCCGATGACTATGTGATTAGGAAGATGATTCGGTGTGCTGCCAATCTGGGCTGTCATATGCAGGCCACCGTGCTGTGTCAGTTTCTGGACGAGATCGACTATGGCATTGTCTTCAAGAATCTCAGCGAAAAGTCATCCAACTTCACGGACGCCATGGATGCATACTACAGCTGCATATGGGACACGACGCTACTCGAATTTATTGTTAATCTGCATGCGAAACGAGGCGAGCACAGTCGCAAACTCGAGGCGGTAAGAGATGGTTTCTATTTAAAACTTGTTGTTGTTAACATTCAATTTAAATTGTCTCATTTTTAAAGATCTCGATGATGGGCACCTTAGAGCTAAATGCCAACAACAATGAGGAGATCAAGCGGGAGAGCGCAATGGTACGAAAATCGCGCTTCTTACGCGCCCTGGCCAAGCAGTATTTGCTGTAGTCGGTGGCAAGGTCAACCGATCCTCGCCACACACTATATCCACGACCAAGCCCACAAAGAAGACCAATTAGAGTTAAGCTTAAAAAGTTTTTGTAATTGTACGAAATTAGTTTGTAAGCGCGCAGTGTAGCAATAAGTTGATGTGGTTAAATTAAAAAAACTTGTAATTTTTTTAGAGACTCCGATGTCAATTATTTTGGCCGTCGGCCGCGCACAGCGCCGCCACCTGTTTTGGCCTTCTTATTGTTGGCGCTCTTCTTAGCCTCCTCGGCTTTGCGCTTAGCACTATTGGCGTTTGCATTTGGTGTGCTGGGCAGTGTCTTGAAGAAGCTATCAAGGCGCACCTGGGTCTGTGACTGCTTGGACTTAAGTAACTTTTTGGCACCATTACGCACGCGCTCCTCGTTGAACTGCCGATCACCGCACAAAAACTGGACCAGGCCATCCTCATCGGGCTCCGTCCACTTGAGATCGATGGCACTGGCATCGGCCACGTCAGGCTCGACGAAGAGTTCGCGGGCTCGCTTGTAGTTCCAGTTTTCTGGCACTGTGTACTTGCTGGTGTCGACGTTTTCCAAAATGGTTTCAATATCCCGATAGCTTTTGATCAGCTCTATGGCGCGCTTGGGTCCAACGCCTTTGATGCTCTCGCAGTAATCACATCCCATTAGAATGCACAAATCGATAAACTCTTTGCTCGTCAGTTCCAGGCTCTGTAGCACCTTGTCGTAGCTGAACTCCTTGACGGGCATTTTGCGAGCTTCGCTGTATGTGAGATAGCGCAGAAGCTTGGGGGAGCCAAAGGTTAGTGCATCCATATCCTCCGTCGCCGTGGCGTACACTTTGCCAGCTTTGGCTAGAGCAGCGCATTGGGCCTCAGCCTCGCACGGTGCATCCACATAGGGGACGCCCATGAGTTTAAGCAGTTCCTTAGCCTCGATTGAGTGCTCCTTTGTGACGCGCACTAGACGACGATTGAATTTCTCTATCTCCGCCTCATCACCCGCCTCGGTAGCCTGTTTTAGTCCCTTTTCGGCCTCCTCACGCCGTCCAGCGCGTTTCGCTAGTTCGCCAGCTTTCATATCTGGCGGCGCACCATCGAAAACATAAACCGGCTTTATGCCATTGTCCAGCAGCCGAATGGTGCGATAGAACATGCCCATCAAATGTGAGGTTGGATCTCCGTTGACAGTGGCCAGCTGAGCGCCCTCCGAGCGCACCGCAATGAGAAACTGATACAGGCACATGCTGGCATCAATGGCAACTTTCCGCCCTGCAATGGGATGAGAATTATTCACAATTATCAGTGGCAATTACATTTATTAAAACAGTGGTAGACTTACCGAAAAAGTTTTTCATTTCACTCTCACGTATGGCCTGTGGTGCCAAATCGGCAATAAGCTTCGATAGGCCCAAAATTCCCATGATAATTGTTTACTACGCGATGGTTCGTTGTTTATGTCTTGTTATTAGCAGAATTCGCTTGACGAATAGTCTGCGCGCGCTTTTTATTGCAAATGTTGTGCACGCGTCTTGATGTGAGTGGCAACAAAATGCAGCGCATTGCAAAAATATCGATAGGCAATCGTCTTCAGGAAAAACTTAATAAAACTCAATGGCTGACACAGTGGGAAAACCATATATTGTATTTTTGTGTTTCTTTTTTTAAACAGCTCAATTATAACTCTACAATATTACATTTTCTGAGTGGAAATAATTCAATTTATATTGCCGCCTGCTATCGATTTCGAGAGGAAATCGTTATCGATGTATTTACTCATCCCTAACGCCACACACATAAGCAAAAGCATGTCGGCTGACGAAAAAAAAGATAAAACCATTGAAAATATGGTATGTAAATTTCTGCAAATTGTTTGAGTACTAAGTTAAAAGTGTGTACTACAAACGAGCATAGAAAACCCATGGAGTGCAACAGTGCTTACCGTGCAAATAAGGCGCAATAAATATTGCTCTCGACATATCGGTCTTCTCCCCTACGACCATTCGTTTATGTGTATAAACATGGCGTCGTTGCGTTTGTATGATGCTTGTGTCTAGTTTTCGGTGCGTGTGAGCGAGACAACGTGTGCATACCCAATGCCCCCATAGACACGCATACACAAACGCAAAGCTCAAAAGAAAACTTGTGTGTGCACTAAAACATTTGAAAAAAAAAGAAATAACTGAAACGCATAAACCAGTGGCCGAACAACGCACAGTCTGATGGTAGTGGTAGTGCCTTACTGTAAAAGCCGCCAAAAATTTGCTAGTGTGTTAAAATTGTGTTTTTCTCTTATTTTGATTATATACATTAGGATGCCAACACAACGCCAGATGCAGAGACGGCGACCAAAGAAAATGCCGCTGATAAGGTAATCGAGTCAAAGGCGGTAGAAAATGCAGCAGAGCCAACAACACCCGAAGCTGAGCCTGCTAAAACTGTGGAGAAGGAGAGCGGTGCAGAAGCGCCACCCGCAACTGATGACGTCGCTGATAAAAAAGCTGTTGGAGACGCAGCGGCTGCGGCCGCGCCAACATTGGATGCAGGTAAATAAAGGCAGCGCCAATGCGCATCACATTCACACACACACTTGTTCAGTGCATGTGTACGTGTACTTGTCTGTATGTTTGTATGAAGAAAGAGCGAGAAAAACAAAAATCATAAAATGAATTTTGCGCGCGTTCGGTAAAATGCGGCGAATACAGTCGGCGTCAATACATTTACGTCGCTCGCCGTCGTTGTTGCTGCGTTGGCTTTGGCGCTGCTGTCTAAACTGCCGCGAACGTGTGACGAGATTATTTGATTGCTAGTTGTGCGGTGTGGTGTGGGTTCGAATTCCGTTAAAGAGATTTTGTGTTTTCTGTAGTTTTTATGAAATAGTGCGTGTGGTGATTTTTGTGTGTTTTTCGTTTCTCTTTAAAAAAATATATCCTTATCCTCCTTGGCTATTGTTCATACTGAACCCTGAACAATATGGTTTTGTGTAGTAAAAGCTGAGGTATATAAAATATTCATTTTCATGATTCTTTGCGAACAAACTAGCATTGGATTTCCCAAGCATGAAGACAAAAACAAAATAATACTTTTTTTTAATTAATTTTTTTAATATTTTATCAAATTAATGCCAATTAAAAAACAAATAGAACTTAAACTCTTTAAAATGATTTTTTATTAAAAACATACTAAAAATTTATACCTCAGTAATCTAATCAGTGTATATATAAGCAGCTATATATCCAATTGGACACAAACTAAAAGTGTGCCGAAAGACTAGGAAGTTGATTTTCCTAATGTTAAATTATAACTATTTATTTACCTATCACAGATGAAAAGGAGGAAACAAAGGCGGAACCGCCGTCACCACCAGCAACAAAGAAAGTGAATAATGGCGCCAAAAAGGATGCGGCGAAGACTGAGGACGATGAAGATGCAGATGAAGATGAAGAGGAAGGTGAGGAAGAGGAGGAGGAAGATCAGACGGAAGATGCCAAGAACGATGCCAGCGATGAGGAAAAAAAATCAAAAGCCACAGCAGAGAAGAAGAAAAATGATGCAACAGATGGTGCCAGGCCCAAGTCAGGATCAGCGGCAGGAGCGGACAAGTCAGCAGTCTCTAAGAAAACTGAAACCAAGGCCAAGAATGGCAAAGTAGAGAAGTCGGACGATAAAGAGGAGGATGATGACGATGCTGACGAGGGTGATGGCCTCGATGAGAACAACGAAGTGGCTGAGGATGACGAGAATGTTGTGGCACTAGCTGAGATCGATCGAATCAATGAGAATATTAACAAGACACGGGTGGATGGCCTGCAGGTGCTTCATTCGGTAAGTAATTGCTACAACTTATACATATGTTGAAAATCTTAGTTGTTTTAATATTTGCATTTTTGTATTTCATGCAGCTCTGCTTTGGTGCGCAGGGCAAAAACAATGTAGTGAAAAAGAATCTGCGTTCTTTTGCTGGCTTCGAGTTTGCAAAGGATTCGGCGGAATACAAAAAGAAATACGATTCCATAAAGAAGGTGGACAACAAATCTTTGCGCAGCATCTGTGAAATTCTCACGCTCGATCGCAAGGGCAGCAAGGATGAGATTGCGTCACGTGTGCTCAAATTTCTAATGGAACCGGATGAGTTGCTCTGTGTAGAACAGGGAGATGAAGAAGAAGAGGAAGTGGACGACGAGGAGATTGACGATGATGAAGAGGCCGCCAGCGAAGAGGATAAGAAGCGTAAAACGAGCAAGGCGAGCGCAGGCACCGGCAGAGGCTCAGCTCGGAATTCCAGTGGACGCCCAAAACGTTCCACGGCAGGCAAGAGTAAGTATCGCCTTATTACCCAATGAAACCTTTTGACTCACATTTTTTACTTCGTACTTGCAGAAATGTCGGCATATGTAGATCTATCAAGCTCCGAGGAGAGCGAGCACAAAGTGACAGTGGCTAAACGAAGACGGAACGACGACTCCGAGTCGGGCTCAGATGTAAGTCAGCTGATTGTATACTCTCTTAAGTCAATCCGTTCTACATTTGCTTTCTTTTATTTTATTTTAGTACAATCCTTCGGGCAATTCTGACTCTGATGCGGGGCGTGGCGGTGGGGGCGCTGGTGGAGCCGCTGGAGCCGGTCGCAAAGTTTCAGCACGTGGTAGTCGCGGCCGACCAGCGCGCAAGAGCCGCCGAAGAAATTCAGATTCCGAAGACGAAGAGGAATCAGAGCTATCAGATGCTGATAGTGATGTAAGTTAAGGAGCTATTGTCTATAAATTAAATTATTCTTATGACTTTCGCTATTGAACAACAGGTACCCAAGCGTAAGCGGGGCTCAACAGGCAAACGTGGCCGATCCTCTACGGCCGCTCCGGCTGGCAGACGAGGTCGTGGTCGAGGAGCTCCGGCGCGAAAGCGCAAGGACTCAGATAGTGAGGATGAAGAAGTATCAGAGGACGAAGAAGAGGAGGAATTGTCAGAGTTTGGCAGCGAACAAAGCGAGGTAAGTAAACCTATGACAACGAATTGTAACAAAATCATTCATACACGAATTACTTTTTCATATCATAGGAGGAACGTCCCAAAAAGAGTAAGAAGCCTATAACGCCTGCGAAAAACAGCAAAGCCAACAACAAGTCAAAACCAGCTGGAAAGTGTACGTCCGTCCTTAAAGCACTATTCGACCTTAAGTCTTATTAACAAACTTTTTTATATCGTGTGCATAACACAGCCGCTGGTCGACCGAAAAAAACAAAGAAGGAAACGTCCGAAGAGGAAGATGTTGATGACAAAGACGAGTCCGATGAGAACGAGCCATTAACCAAAAAGGGCAAATCGGCATTCCCAACGGTAAAGTAACCTTAGGAAGGAAATAATATTCATATATTTTCATTATTTTAATTCTGATTGCAGGATGAGCAAATACGCGGCTATGTCAAAGAAATCCTAGACAAGGCTAATCTCGAAGAGATTACCATGAAAACAGTGTGCAAACAAGTCTATGCTAAGTACCCAGATTTTGATTTGACAGAAAAGAAAGATTTCATTAAGGCCACAGTTAAAGCGGTATGTGCAAATGTGTTACCCATAGTCTAGTAACAGTGAAAATATATCGCTTCTTTTTTTATTTGCAGTTAATTGCAACATAAAACTACACAAAAAGGGAGGCATTGGAGCCTGGGGATGGGCCAGCAAGCAGTAAAACTTGTACCAAACACTAACATCAACAACACAACAAGCGACCGCAAAAGCAAACAGATTTTGTCACTTTTTGAGAGCTGCTGCGACAACAAACAAAGAAATTTCTAGTTTTCCTATAAGCGTATAATTTGTACTCTTTAAAACTAACTATAAACTCTACCTTAAACGGATTATGTCCTTTTTCTAATGTGTACTAAGAGACGGTTATTCATATATGCATGTGAATATGTATATATGTAAACGTAATTTGTAAACACTTATATTCATTTTTTTTTATGAATACCTGCGCTCTGAAACGGCTCTACAAAAAGTGTGTAATATAAGCAAACCGAAATAGAAAAGAAATTTGTATAAAAAAAAACAAAAGCAGCAACACGCGATTTATACATTTTAATGTAGTGCTTATTGATTTGACGTTCAAAATTATGTATTTTAAATTAAGCGAAGAGGATAAATAAAAACAAAAAGATTATCTAAAATTCACACACTGGAAGCAGTACAAAAAACGAAGCATAGAAACTTTAACAACAAGCTAAGATTCGTAAATAACAATATTGATATATTGCACACGTTTTCGGCTATGTTAAAATTATTAAAGTATTTAGCTTGGTCGATCAGTCGATCAAGCGAATGCGCTAGGAATAATACATATAAAACATGTATTCCAGAATTGCAGGCATTAAATTGGGAAATTTTGAAACAAAATTGAGTGATTGTAGAATATGAATGAATGCAGGTTTTTATATTTTTGCGATTTATGTTCGTTATTTCGATGAGGAAGGACGTGAACTATTCAAGGAAACTTGGAAGCGTCAGTTTTTTAACTGTCTGCGGATTGTTATCATAAGTATATATACTTGTAAATGATTTACTTTCACTTTTCAAAAGGTTTTTACTCCTTCGTTAATAATCTCAAGTGCTTGGCTTTGATAATAGATTAAAGGCAGAACTAAAGCAGGTTTCTCTTGTAGAGCGGCAACACACAAATAGGACTCACACACCAGATACACCTACAATATAATACACATATGAATAATGAAATAAAAACAGTGCATGGATTATATCGTATGAATATCCATGCGAAAATAAATGTATGTAAATTTTAAACAAAATATATTGAACAAAAAACAAAGATTAATAAATGTTTTGAACACAAACTTCACAGACATAATTGCAAACATCTCAATGTACGTTTTCTTGTAGTAAAAAGAACATTTTTAAAACCAAATGGAAAATTATAAGTAACAAATAAAATTCGATGTGCGTCTATATGCCTAAATAGTATATACATATATATAAAGAAAGTATATATGAAAAATGAATTTACGAGGATCGTACAAGAACAAAGTTAAATAGAATTTATTGAGCGCTCTCTTTAAACAAAAATAAAACAGAATATATCTTAACCGTAAACCGCGTGCGTTCCAATTGGATGCCTAGATGTAAAACGATATTTTGTTTTATCTTTAAATGTTTCACTATGAAAATAAAGACGGATGAAGTATGTATATCAATAATATATCGATAGAAAATACTCTAAAATGTGTTTCTTTTCTTGTGCGGGCTATAGTTTGCTAAACCTGGATATTGCAGTAATTAAAATCTACATAAAACTATGAACTATTTGGACAGAAACTCATCCGAAAATATGGTACAAAAAAAAGAGAAGCCTTAAAAAAATAGCCATTTCTATTTGTGTTTTAGATAATTTATTGAAAAATCGAAAAGTTCAATATTTAAAAATAACCGTTGTAATATACTTATGGATGTAGTTTATGAGTATAAAGAATTGAAGGTGAACCTGTCGATTTGACTGGTAAGTGGATCACGTGGATAAGGCTGTAACATACAGATATTAAAAATATCAATTTTTGATTTTGGAGGACAAAACATGTTAAAGGTAAAGTCGGTAAATAAAAAACAAAATTTTTTGGCAAAATTTATGAAAAACTAATGTTAGGTTGAAGAGAATATAAATGGATATTTTACTCAATTGGCCCTGAAAATAGATCAAAGCACAATTTAAATCAAATATAACGAAATGTATATCAATTTCAAAAATATCATTTGATTGCGAACTAAACGGCTTGATATTGACCTTAAATTTAACGCAAGTGGATTTAAATGGGTACTACAAAAATTCAGATAAAATGCGTAAGTCGTGGTATTTTATATACTTACCAAAACTTAACGGTCAAGTTTTTCACGCTTCGAAGCGCCGTCTGCTGAAATGGAAAGAGATAAACAACTTCCCGGTCCAAGAAAACATAGCTAAGCTAAGCCAAATTCAAAGCGAACTGCTTTAATGATTTCTGGGGTTAGAAAATGCATCCTAAGTTTTAGACTTGATTCAAAATGTTGCCTTTCAGAGAGTTTTACCTTTTTCATAAGTGGAACATTAGAATGTCAATATAATAATATAAAATATTTTGATACACATACATATTGATATATAATACTCGTAATTAAAGGTAATATAAACCGCATAGACCGCAAACAAATGATATCTTGAAACGTACAGCATACAGCATGATATACAATTATTCGTAATCGTGGAGATTGGTTTTATGTTTTAAATAGAGTTAATCAAAAATTCCAATTGGTTTGGAGGCTCAAACGTGACGCTATTTCGGGTGGAAGTACAGCGTTGAAA
>SCDT01000267.1:14478-89840 GCA_004143765.1 Drosophila melanica
ATTTTCATATATGGCAACCAAAAAACAGAACATATTTAAAAAATAAAATATAATAAATAGAAACACATAATTCGAATACAACGTACGTGTATACGTCGTATTTTGGTAATGGGTTTGTAAATATAAATATATATGTTATTATATATTATGTGTTTATTCAATGTATCGAAGGCTGCTGCGAAAGAGATTAGTAAATCTTGCAACACGCCCGCTTTCTTATACAAATATTCATTAGAAAGGGTGCATATTATTTCAGCTGTTGCAACATTATTATTTTTCATTTTCAAGAGACATAAAACTTAGGCTATTTATTGCATATAAATATATATATTTATAATGTTTCATATATTTGCAGACCTACGTATGTAATATGGATAACGCATTAAAATGTTAATGGATCTCATTGTAAGATTTGTAAGACATACACAATAACAACAGAAGATCTTACCAAGTTTCACGCTTTTTACTATATGCTATTTAAATTATTTTTTATTTTTAATTAGTTTTCGATTTTTTGTTACTGTTATGAACTGGTTTGAAGATGTCTGGATTAACTGAACGGCCTCTGAAAGTACATACATATACATATTTATATATATAGAGGATGTATGTGCATAATATACATACACATTCAAATGTTTAAATACATATATATACTCAAAAATGTCAATTGAACTAGGTAATAAACATATTATTATTATTTGATACCACAACTTATCATTTAAGATCTTACCAAAAAATTATAGGTACAAGTTTGTGAATAAATGAAAAACAACAAATGCGCCAACGGATTGCCAAGTTTTCAGACCGGACAAGCATTAGAGAGCATGCAATCTGCGTTGGGGCCCTTGTAGCTAATGGTATGGATGCTGCTAAAGCAGTTTATCATTATCGAACTGAAATCAAAATTATTTCTTAAAGCTATTCAATGAACAATATTGGTATATATATCCTCAACTGAAATATGAAAACAAAACGTGTTAAACAAATCGTTATGAGTTTGTCGGTTCAACATCATATGTCCTCAACATTTTCAGATCAACAACAAACCAGTTTCATCAAAGTGGAAAAAAAAGTAAACATATTTAAAGTCATAATTTGTTCAATGTTCAATGTTATATAAGACCATTGGTAATTTTACAGGTTGAAAATCTTACCAGATCAGTTGAAACGTTGATCGGAGTATTCAATTTTTACGATATATGCATTATGTTATATGGATGTATTAAAACTAAGCTAAGTTAAAATGTATGGGAGAAACTTTTTATGGTATCAAAAAGGTTCATATTTTGTATATATATATACATATATATTTNGGGAGAAACTTTTTATGATATCAAAAAGGTTCATATTTTGTATATATATATATATATATATTTATATATATTGTTGTCTTTCAATAAACACACTCCAACGTGGACATTGTTATTGTGTGCTTACGCTTGTAATTTGCTAGTTGGCAGCTGTTGGAACTTGCGCTCGAGATGCCTAAATTGACGACGACGAAAGAAATTTTATGCATGTGAAATTAATATGCATATACATAAGTATGAATGTGAATATAAATATAAATAGCAATTTTGTATTGTCCGAGAAATTGTGTATCTGAACCTGGACAGCAACATCGTTTCGTTTGTTTTTGTTTTTCTTTCAAAATATTTGTGTTTTTTTGTTGTTTTTTTTTTTGTTGTCATAGAATTAATGTTTCAGGCAAAGTTGCTTAAAAGCTAGAGTAAAATTAAAAGTAAAAAACCAATGTAATTGGCATATAATTAATATATAATATAAATTTACATTTATGCAAAGCGCTACGCTTTAAGCTGCAAGTGTGCAAATTGATTGATTGACTGTTTGATTGATTGATTGATGGTTGTCTTGACTGCTGGCGCTCGCTGTTATTACGCTTCTCTCTCATCTTTCTGCGCTTCAAATATATTTGCTAATTTATTGGGGATAAAAGACATAGGATAGTAGAACAAATCAAATGATTCACTGCAAAGAATTTTACGCGTAGTAAACAAGATTTCGTTAGGTTATACATAGTTTGAATGGTGGTAATTACATACATAATAACTATTCGTAATAATACAAAGATTTTCTTTCTTTTATCAAAAATAAATAGGCAAGAGAAGCAAATGAAAAACCAAGAATATTCTTTAAAAAAAATATTAAAAAAAAAAATACAAGGCAGCAAGGGCAACACGCAGCTTGTCTGCATATTTAAATTTTGTCGCCATGAGTCGAGCCGCGTACTCACCATTTCAAGGCACCCGCATCAGTTTCAGTCCTCTCAATGTTTATCATTCTTGTGTGATTTCTGCTGCTGCTGTCCCGGTCCTCCAGCTGGGCCGCTGGGATAGCCGCCATAGCCTCCGCCCGGATAGCCACCCGGATATCCAGATGGCGGACCACCGCCCTGGCCACCACTGCCAGCGCCGCCACCTTGGGGCTGTGGTGCCCCTTGCGGATGACTCGCAGCAGCCGCTGCAGCATAATACTGTGAATATTGCGCATATTGGCTAGGAGTCATACCTTGGGCGTAGCCACCGGCCGCTGCAGCGGCGGCTGCTGCTGCAGCTGCCGCAGCTGCTGCGTTCGGCTGCTGCTGGTTTGGATTGGGGCCGCCTTGATTTGGATTGGGCGCATTGCTACTGCCGCCAGCGCCGGCACCGTTTTGCTGTAGATGCGATCAAATTAAATACAGAAATAAAATGAATATTAGCAAAAAACGGCAGGTAAAATTTAATGTTCGAAAAAGGACTGATTCTCACCTTATTCTTGAGCGTCTTTTCAATTGCTTCTGCCTCTTCGATTTTGCCAACACTGCGATAATATTCCGCCCATTGTGCGCTGTAGTCGGCACCGCTGCCACCACTCTGTTGCTGTTGTTGTTGCTGCTGCTGAGGTTGTGCCTGTTGCTGTGAAGTCTGTGGATTAGGGCCTGTAGCATTGGCCGCCAGCTTAGCCTTCATCTGCTGTTCAATCATCTCCGCCTCGCGATGGCAACCAATTTGCCTGTAATTTTTAACCGAACGTGTTCGTTATAGGTTTGAGTTCTCGACAACTTGCAACTCACTTGTAGTATTCGATCCACTGCGCCGAGTAATCCTGACCACCAGCGCCAGCGGCAGCACCGGCTTGGCCCTGACCTGCTGCCATGGCCATTTGTTGCTGCTGTTGAGCAGCGGCTGGATCCCAGCCACCTTGTTGTCCATAGGCACCCCAGGGCTGCTGTTGTTGTTGCTGGTAGGCGGCTGCAGCGGCTGCGTTGGGGTCTCCACCCTGCATTTGGTTGCCACCATATCCACCGGGCTGCTGATTGTGATGGGCATTGTTGGAACCACCGCCACCACCACCGCCGCCTCCGCCACCGCCGCTGATTGGCTTTCGAGAAATAACTGTCAACTCCATGTTGATCTTTTCAGATATCATTTGACGAGCAGCCTCCACCTGATCGGTGGTGCCCTTGGACTTGAAGAGCTTCTCATTGGGCGGGTTGCTGGCATTTCGATCCATTTCTGTGTGGGCGCCAGATTGCTGATTGATGAGCTTAATAGTCTCGCCGCCGCGTCCAATAACAATCTACTCAGCGAACAGAGAAAAAAGTAGAAGGGAGAGGAAATCCGGTTAGAATTCGCTAAAACAAGCACTAAAGTTTAACTTACGCCGCATTTAGAGGCGGGCACCAGAAACGTTATCTCTTCGCGACCGCCTTGAGCATGATTCACGCCGTAACCGTAGCCATAGTTGGAGTTGTTTGAATCCCCTCCGCCTTGACTGCCGCCACCGCCGTTGCCGCCATTGCCATTGCGATTCATTCCGTTGCGTTGCTGTGGAATATACATGCATCTGTTATTCCCCATATACACTTTGCAATAGCGATAAACTACGAAAGCCATTAGTGAACGACAACTGTTCAAATTTGAATTCCAACCTATTCAATTCATGTATTTTATAATTCAGTTTTACCGCATGATATACTAGGGTGATTTGTGTCAACAACACGGCCAGCTAGATTAAGTGGTAACATATTGTTTCATAACTAATAACTGTGCTGAATGTATGTCGTAGCATGGGAAGAATGTGAATGGGTGGGTTGTTTCTTACCATTACATTCTCGATAAGCCCGTCAATGGTGCGTTTGGCATCCTCGACCTGCTGGCGTGTACCTTGGATAACACAGCGCCGATCGCCCATCTCATCGTTCTTGCCCTGAATGAACTGAAGCTTGCAGCCGCATTCAGTTTGAATTTTGCGTATCATATCGCCGCCCTTGCCAATAACAACGCCAACAGCAATTTTGGGTACGAAGACCTCGACGCTTTCGCCTCCGTTGCCATTGTTAAAGTTATTGAAGTTTTGCTCTGAGCCACCGCCACCAGAACCGCCACCGGTGCGTCCGCCTTGCTGTTGCTGTGCCAGTGCATCTTTTTGAGCTATCAGATCCAAGACCATTTGCTTCGCATGCTCCACCTTTTGGGGCACTCCGGAAATGCGCAGTGGCTTGATAACTTCCTGATTGGGGCCGTCCTGAATGATAATCATGCGGGCGCCGGTCTTCTCCTGCAACTGTTTGATAGTGTCGCCGCCCTTGCCAATGACCAGACCCACTTTGGCGCCAGGGATCATTATCTCCTGGTACGGCGGATAGCCACCGGGACCCGGCGGCGGCATATTAATGGTTAAAAGCACCTCACAGCTACCATTGCCTCCACCATTCCGACTGACCATCTGCTGCAACATTTCACGTCCCTTGGTGCAGCTCTCGCGGGTACCTCGCAATGTTATAACGCGTTCCTGATCCTGCATCAGTTCCAGTTTAGCGCCCGACTCCGCCTCAAGGTGACTGAGCGTGTCGCTGCCACTGCGTCCTACAAAGGCGCTCACAATGCTCTCTGGTATGCGCACTTGCTCCTCGCACGTGGACGCCGGCCAAGCGGCCAAGCGCGCTGCCACCGCAGCTGCTTGCGCAATGGCTTGGGTCATATTGGCGCCACTACCCCCTCCCCCACCGCCGCCGCTTCCACTACTCATATTCGAATTATTTTGGCCGTAGTCCGGACTGCCAAAGGAGCGTTTGCAATCTGGCCCGCTGTCCCCGTCGTCAATATGTCGCTTAAAGTTGTTGCTGCCTCCTCCGCCCGTGGAAGGACCGCCAGTGTCACTTCCACTGCCACCTTGGGACTGCTGCTGCTGATTTGGCTGTATCTTTGCGGCAATCTGCACGAGTACAACGATGCGAATAGTTAATTTCTCGTCTGTGGTGCGTTTTTCCGGTTCGGCTGCTCATACAGCTCCTAGGGAATGCTTTGCTTCTTCTTACCTGCTTGGCACGTTGTATGGCAGCTGCCAACGCCTGTGACTGACTTAAACTCGCCTGCTGCGTCTGAAAGTCACTCATGTTTGCAAATATTTTCAGTCAGAGTGAATTTCGGCTTTCGGTTTTTGGTGCTTGTCTTTTTATTTAATGTAAAGTGCTCACGCGCCGCTCTTTTTGCGAAAACGCCGACGCTAGTTGACGACGTGCAACTGGAAAATTCAATAACCAAATTCACTGGAAGCCGGAAGAGGCGCGTCTTAACTAAGATCTTTGCGAAAGTTTGTTTTAGGGTTAACTTTCGTTGTTGAACACCAGTGCAAAGGTTTTGCTTATATTTTAAGCTAACAACTATTGCTGTTGCTTCAGATTTTCTTGGTTTTTTCGGTGAAAATTATGCGCCCCAAAATGCGTACATAGGGATGCTACGTTTTCAACACTTTTTATATATTTTCCAGCACTTATCGCCAATGTGGCTGAATTAATATCGATAGCCTAACGAGTGAATCGCTGTTTCGAGTAAATATCAGAAAAGGCTACTAAAACTAAATATTATAAAGCAGACGCCTAACTAAATAAAAATACAGAATTCCACTAGAACGGAATTTTTTCCGTAAAATGCTGTCTAATGCTGAATTATAAATTTCAAATGGTTGTCTACAATTAATTTATTATATAAATAACTAAGTAGAACAAAATCCTAACAGCAATGATTTTCTAGTAGTTGAAAAGCTCTATGAAATATTTGTTTTGTTAAGTCCAGCAGTCTTCAAAGAGTTTAAGAAACTTAAACTGACTGGAAAAATTATTCGCATGAACCAAAGGAACGTTAATTATGGGTTCAATTCCTTAAGTCGTTCGATCGAACTGCTCAATACAACTCTACATTATTTCCCTGTATTTTCACACCCATTGTTTCTCTGCGTGTATTACAGGTTTTTGTAATAAGAACGAAACAGCTGTGGTTGGTAACATTTTCCAAAAGTGAACGCAAATTATATAAATAAGACTCGCGTATATCGTAAACAAAGTAAAATGCCTGTTGACTGGTTCGGTTATGTTTACGCTGCCACAGTTGCCGCTGGCGGCATTATGGGCTATGCGAAAGCTGGTTAGTTTTGCTTAACATTTGAGTTTAGTTAACTCAACTTGAATTGTGCAATAAACCAATATTCTCTGTTTTTTTGCTTAGGATCTATACCATCGCTTGGAGCGGGTGTTGCTTTTGGAGCGTTGCTCGGCTATGGTGCCCACTTAAACTCACAGGATCCACCGCGGCCGCTGCTCCAATTGGGCACATCCTTATTTCTGGCCGGATTAATGGGCGCGCGTTGGAATCGATCTGGAAAACTTATGCCAGCTGGCATCGTTTGCGTGCTCTCTATAGGAGCTCTCGTCAAAAACTTGGTCACATATAATCGCTACTTGCCAATGCCCACAAAGGGCGCCTAAACACACAAAACAGAACCGAATAAGTCTGGATTGCTGATGAGCTTGCCGGGATGTTTTATACAATTATTTTGATAATGTTTTTTGATTCTTTTTTCGGTTGTTGAATTGAATGTGAACGGTGTAGGGACTTATGGTTGATGGAAACACAAACACTAGTTAGACTAGTACATACCCTGTAGCCACAACTTACCATGCGTATCAAGCATTTGTATGTATAAAGTATAAAATAAATGTAATTATTACAAAAGCAAAGATAAAATACACTTGAAATTAGACCTGAAAAGACGTAAATACAAATAATTATAATTCATGGAACATTTAGTATATAATTATAAGGTACACAACATCAGCATTTTTTGCAAAGAAGGCGATACACGAAGCGTCCACGATAAGATACTGATCAAATATTGCGTGTGCGCAAAGATATATCTCTTTTTTATTCAATTAATACCTTTGAGATCTTGTCAAGTAACTGAACATTTTGTAAACAATATAATCCAACATTAAAATTTCAATTTTATATTTGTTTTATTGCGAGCATAATACTACGTGGAGTAAGACTTACTTCCCAATATAAAGATTAATTGTCGATACTGATTTGGTTAAACTATAGCAAAAACCAAGAAGCGAAACTTATTCTCCATTTATCCTCATATACATAGTTCAGCGGCTTCAGTTTTTTCCGAAATTCACAAGGGGGGAGTACATGCTTTTTTGACCAAAAAATTCAAAAAATTGTTATTTTAAAAAATGAATATATTTTGAATGTAGAATCAATATATAGGACAAATCATGATCAAAATGCCATCAAACGTGAAAATCGGTTCACTGAATCTGAAACATTCAAATTCTTCGTATGTTTTATGCGAACATAAAAAAATAAATTTGGTGGCTCTAGCTTTAGTAGTTTGGGAGTTATGCTTAAAAAACCGAGTCAAAAAAGCGATAAATATCGATAATAAGAAAACGGAAGGAGTTAGCGATGTTTTGAAATAAACTTGATCTGCGTATGGAATATACGAACCGAATGAGACCAAGATCAGCTTTCTAGCTTTTGTAGTTTCTGAAATCGACGCGTTCATACAGACAGACGGACAGACAGACAGACAGACAGACAGACAGACAGACAGACACACAGACAGACAGACAGACAGACGGACAGACAGACAGACGGACATGGCTAAATCGACTCGGCTAGTGATGCTGATCAAAAATATATATATATACTTTATGGGGTCGGAGATGCTTCCTTCTGCCTGTTACATACATTTGCACAAAACCATTATACCCTTTTTTACCCATTTTCAATGGGTTCNTCGACGCGTTCATACAGACAGACGGACAGACAGACAGACAGACAGACGGACAGACAGACGGACATGGCTAAATCGACTCGGCTAGTGATGCTGATCAAAAATATATATACTTCATGGGGTCGGAGATGCTTCCTTCTGCCTGTTACATACATTTGCACAAAACCATTATACCCTTTTTTACCCATTTTCAATGGGTTCCGGGTATAAAAAGCATACTCGGTTTGCGCAATGTCCGTCTGGTTGTACGTCTGTGATAGCCTGCTTTTGGCTATATTTAGTTATTAAATCGAAAAAACAATGCTCCAAATTTGTTTATACTATATGTAAATAAGTATGTATTTATTTTTATATATATTCTTATATGATATTGTTGTTTGTGGGTGTGCGTGTGTGTGTGTGTGTGTGTGTGATGAATGTACAGTTTCACTTTATATGATTTCCAGTTGTCTATATCTAAAGCTTAGGCATTATTATTAAACTATAAATGTCTTAGAATAAGGTAATGCAATTTTTAAATTTTTTGTTCGCATTAACAATGCACAAGTTTTCTACAATTTAATACAACAATGTTTGGAATTGTAAGTTTTCTAGTAGGCAAAGTGCGGCTAGGTAAATATAGAGAATTTTTACACCTTTTTAAGCAATTTTCTAAAGAAGATAAATATCGTTAGTTAAGTATACAAATTATCTTTTATCACAATGGAAAATTGGAAATCTTTAGGAATAATTTATCAAATTGTTTATGTTTGTTTTACTACCGAAATGAATGCGTATGAACTTTTTACAGAAACATATATTATATACAAGATATTATACTGTTTTTAATTAAATTATACATAAGATAATATATATGTATTCTACCAAATACAGATTTTGTTCGCATGTATTCCAAATTTTCACTTAAATGGGTGCGTTTTTTGTTTTGTTTTGTTTTTATTTTAAATTAGTTGTCTAAAACTAAAAACAAATCAATAGTAATTATAATATTAATAAACATAAAAAATTCTATCTAAAAACACAATTTGCTTAACTGCAAATAAGTATTTGTTCAAATTTTAATGGCAATAACCAAACCGACATGTGCCAATTCCAAACGTTTCTCCGGGTTGCAGTGCACTAAAACGGAAACAGCTTCCAGTTAACCACTAAAGAGGCCGCAAGAAAACAAAACATAAAATAGCCAAATTAATAAATTGTGATAAAAAGTTCGCTCAATTAATGTTAGGCGTGCAAAGATGAGAAATGTTTTGCAGTTTTGTTTTTATGGTCTTAAAAGTTTTTTTGCGGACGCCGCCAGACGCCTTTTTTGTGGGTGTAAATGTGCCACCATTTTCAATTTAATCGCTAATCTGTGTTCCATATTCCATGCGTTTCCAATAGCCAAATTGTTTTTACTTAGTTTTGTTGCTTGTCATTTAATATTGTTGCTATAGTTGATTTTAGTATGCAATATGCGTTTTATTTATTTAGTTTAGTTGATTTTACGCCATGCCATTTGCAATTTTGCAAAGATTTCAACCAAATAGGTAGCTTAATTTCTACGTTTTTATATGTTTCGAATTGTTGTTGATGTATTTACTTGTTTGACAATATATATGTGTGTGGGTGTGTGTGGCATATGTGGGAAAACATGTGTATGTGTGTGTGTGTGTGTGTGTGGATTTAATTACCAATTTGTTTCTGCATTGGTTTCTTGGAAAGACAGAGCAAGAGCATGAAAAAGTTTGAAATCGAGATAGCAGTTTTATTATGATTTGTATCACCGATGAGTTTTCGATTTGATAGCGTATGAAAGATGTCTGGCAAGCCGCGTGGCAAATCCAATGGGATCAGCTTTATGAAAATGTCAATAAATGTCCGCATTAATGCACTTGATATGCTCATATTGATGGGTAAATTTTCTGTTTTTTTTTTTTTGGAATTATAAAATTTTAACTGGTACTTAAATAGGATAAAGTTATAAAAATTTTATTGGAATTATTCATGCTAAGAACTACATTTCAAGCACTACTTTTTGGACTACTACAATGTCCATACTACTTATATTTTTGTTTTTTTTATTTTTGGTTTTTGCAAATGTGATACAAAATTATAATGTGTCAAATGCTATGGTCGAGTATGCAGACATGCGCCAAATGCTTAATATAAATTCGATATTACAACTAAATGGCCAATTACGAATGCGAATTGGTAACTGTGCGTTTCAATTACCGATTATATCTATAATACAGCAGGCAGCAAATACCACTAAGTTTAAGGATAAGTTCCCTTTTAAAGGCGAAGCTTTTAGACTACTACGAATAACTGTTGGTTGCTTGTTCTTACCGCACGAAGTAGCAAAACAAACGAATCGATATCAGATCGTTGGGTGGGGTGGGTACCGTTATAAATCTGTTTGCATTTGTGCGTGTTTCTGTATGTGTGTGTGTGTGTGTGTACAAGAGGTATGCAGAGAGACAGAGAGCGAGTTACAGTTACGACTGGTTCGTTGGTCGTTGGCAGTGTTGGAAAGTTGTTGTTGAAGCCCGACAACAAGCTGTTGCCCCGAGTGTTTTCAAATATATGTATATATAGTAGCTATAATAGTAGTGTAGCAGTGTTGTCGCCACTTTGATTGTCCTGTTTTGGCGCCTGTTTCACTCTACATGACTCGTGTGCGGCGTATCAGTTTTTGTGTTTTAATTTTGGGTTTCTTGTTGGGCATTGTTGTTGTGCCATTTGTTGGCTGTTGTTGGAGTTGTTGTATGGCTGTTGTTGTTGTGCTTGGTTCATTGTCCAACACCGCTGGCAAATTGTTGGTGTTGTCGCCAATGTAATTTGTCACATATGAGGGCGATGTCAGTTGTTGTTGTTGTTGTTGTTGCTGTTGTTTCTGTTGCAGCTGTTGCTGACTATAGTTATGACTATTGCTACTAACTTTATTACCACTATTTTTGTTTGTTATAATACTACTGCGATTCAGCGTACGTTTTAGAAATTGGCTGCCATCGAATTTTTGTTGTTGCTGTTGTTCTTGTTGTTGCTGTTTAAGTTGTTGCTGTTGCTGTTGTGTACTGCCCGTTTTTGTTGTTGATGAACTGACAGAGGTGGACACCGATGTAGTGGTGGCTGTCACAGCACCATCCAGTGTTGGTAAATGCAGTGCTTGGAATTTTTTAAAGTATGCATCGAATATCGATGATGTTGTTTTCGATTTTGTTGTGCTTGTTGTTGGCGTTGGCGTTGCTTTGGCCGCTGTTGTTGTTGCTGCTGATGCTGTGCTTGTGATTGTTGTTGGTGTTGCCAATTGTTGTTGTTGCTGTTGCAGTGTTGTCAAGTGTTGTTGTTGTATGTGAAACTTACGTTTTTGCCGCTCAATTGCTTCATTGATCTCAATGCCGGCATTGGCCTCGTTTTCATCATCAACTTGTTGTTGTTGTTGTTGTCGCTTGTTGCCTTCCTCGCTGTCGTTGTTGTTGTTGCTGTTGCTGCTGTTTTGTTCTTTTGGGCCATTGTTGTTGCCGTTGCCGCTGTTGTTGCTGTTGGTGGTGGCACTATAATTTGTAATTTGTTTTTGTACCAAGGGTATTGAAAAATGTTCATGGGACGCTACAATGGACTGTTGTTGTTGTTGTTGTTGTTGTTTATGTGGCGTCTGTTCTTGTTGTTGTTGTGTTTGTATCAAATGAAAATAGTATTCGAGTTGTTTTCTTAACTCATGTGTATAAATTTGAAATAGATTCGGTGTTTGTGTTGTAGCTGGTGTTGGTGTTGTTGTTGATGTTGTTGTTGTTGTTGTTGTGTACTGTGAGCTGCTGCTGCTGCTGCTGCTGACGCTGCTGCTGGTGTGCGTTTTGACCATAACTCCGTCATTTCGCAACCACTGCGTTGGAGTATTGAGTAATGCCGAATTATCAGTGCTGTCAGTGTTGAACAGTTGCCGTAAATATTCAAACGACTTGGATCGACCAGTGTCCGTCCTCTTCGTCGTTGTCGTTGTCATTTTAGTGGTCACCGTTCGCGTTGTTGTCGCTGGCCCAACGGCAGCCGCAGCAGCGGCAGCAGAGCTTTGCTGTATGTTATTATCCTGCTGGTTGGCCTCCTGCTCCTCACTACTACTGTTGCCCTCAGCCTGGTCATCTTGCTCTTCCTCCCGCTCATCGTTATCATCTTCCTGCGATTCGATCTCTTCACTACTATTCTCAACGTCTTCTGCCGATTGGCTTTGCGCATCGTTTTTCTGGCTGATTTTACTAAAGGTTTTGTTTTTGTGTTTCGTTTTTTTATATATTGATATTATTGTGTTGTAGGTGTAGTTGTTGTTGTGGTTGTTGTTGTGGTTGTAGTTGTTGATATTTGTAAAGGTGTAAAAGGTTTGCATATTAAATTATGATTTTTTGTGTGTGTTTCTTTGTACTCAAAAATACATTTTTGCTAAATTTCTAAAACTTAAACAACCAACTACGAAAAACAGTCGCTGAATGCAATTCACACTTACTTGTATACTAAACGGTAATTGTTGCCGTAGTCGGGTATTATGTTGGAGGGCAGTGGGGTACAGCGACCATCCAGGCAGTGCTGCAATCGAGAGATTTTTGAGATTTTCATTGGCTGCGAGTGGAGCGGTTGGTTGCTACTTACATATCCGTTGCCACATGCGGAACCCTCCGCTGCCGGCCTGTAGGCGACACAATAGCCTGTCTGGGCGTCGAAGCAGAAGAGCTGGGCGCAGACCCGTTCGTCCTTGAAGCAGGCGTAGGTGCCACGATCTCGCCGGCACTGCGCGTCGAGGGAGAGCAGTGTACCTGGCAGCGATCTACCCAGGGCGCTGTCCTCGTGTGGAGCATTGTGCAGGCAGGTTGCGGTGTCCCCACTGTGGATGAGATGCTGGCATCTTCATTGGAAACATTGGCGATTAGCAGTTAACTCACTTGAGGAAATGGTGGAAGCTCTGCACGGTGCAGGCGGACCAACGGAAGCCGCGCTCCGTGTGACGCAAATCGGACATTATATAGCCATCCTCCCAGCGGCAGCGCTGCGCGCCCGGTCCGCCCAAATAGCTCGGCGGCGGCGAGCCGTCGTGCACGGCTCCCAATCTGCAAGCAGGCGAAGAGTGTTTCAGACTTGATCAGCAAAATGTTAATTGATTAATTGCACGCCGAATGATGTCAAACGGAAATGCAAACTAGTTTCCAACTCCAGTTTGCAGTCTGCTGCGCCGGAAATACTTTGAGTTTTTCGATATCTTATGCACTTGCCGTTAAATAGAGTGGAAGCGGAGTACAACAACAAAATCAAAGTAATCAAAAAACAAAAAAAAAAACCATCAGCAGTTCCGTTTGACAGCTGGCAATGAATTGGTATGCAGTTTGGGAACCGTTGCTGTAAGTACTTACAAGTGTCCCACTTCGTGGGCAGCCACAATGATGCCACTGAAGCCGCCGGTGTCTTCGATGATGGCCACGCTGTTCACCTTCTCCAGACGCTTGTTGACCACGCAGGCGCCGCCAACGTAGGCAAAGCCTGTGGACCATATTCGTATGGCGAAAACAGAAAATTAGGCAATTAGCTTGGTCTGCCAACAGGAAGTTGACAATTTTCAAATTTTTTTTTTTTTTTCGTTTATATATATATTTTGTTTTTTTTTTTTAACTAGTAGCAGTTGCTACTTGTTGTCGCAGTTATTAAATGCAAAAATAAATGCCGACAGCGTGCGCGCCTTCGGGTTTTCGCAATTTGTCTTTACTTTCAAATTGCGATATGCGCCTGAACGGCGTTTATCTTTTTTATATAATAACTGCCTTTGAAATACACACACACACATATATGTGTGTGTATATATGTATATATTTATATGTATTTGCCTCTCGAGAGAAGCGTGTGCCACCATTTGTGTTGTTTACGATGTGCCAAGCGGTTGTCGCATGCCCCAAATTAATCATTGATGATTTGCCAAAGCAGTCCACCAGTTAGTAAAGAATTAAGAATAAATAAATAAAATAATACTTAGTCCACCAGTTAGTAGATAATTTAGAATAATTAAATAATGTAATACTTAGTAACAAGTGTCTTTAGTTTAAATTAGAGTTTAATGCCAGAAACCAAAAAAGTGCTTAATTTTAATTATTTTTATTCTTAACCAAACACTTGGAGAAAAAAAACTTTTCTAAATATTAGTGAAAACGAGATAGAGTTCGAACCATTTTACTTATAAAATTTATTTAAAATTAAAAAGTTTCTTGTTGAAAGTAGATTTTCTTTTTAGCACTTTAGTCAAGTCTTAAATTTGGAAAAATTTAACAATGTAAAAAAAAAAAAAATTTTAAATTTAAGAAATTTTTATTTAATGCTTGATTTAAATTTAAAATTCGTTAAATTTTCTCCAAGTGTATAAGAACCCAACTGGCACTTATAAAATAGTTTATAAAAATAATTTCCAAACAGACTTATTTTAGCAGTTAATATTGAAAGAAAGTTTTCATTTTGTTGGATCATCAAACATACTTCACTTAAGATATGCCTAAAAAATTGAGAAAACATCTTTTTATATACACATATAAGCCTGGTTTCGAAATATATATCACAAAAGGTTCGTGCCCTAGCGATAACAATGCAAACATGCAGAGCACACTGATCAGAGTATAGATCAAGATAAAAAACACAGCAATTTAAAGCAAAAATATGCAGAATACATACATACATACATATATGTACATACACACAGAGAAATTTAAAGAAAATATATAGTTTGTGAGGGATTCGATTTTGAGAATTTGTTTGAATTGTAGAGATTCCTTGTTGTTGTTGCTGTACAAAGCACGTGCGACACAAAACACATAAATTGAGTTGCCTCAAAAGGAGTGAATAGAGTAGAGTAGAGTAGAGAATACAAATACAGGCACAAATAGAGAAAAAACAGAGAGAGAGAGAGACAAAGAAACGTGCATGAAATTCAATTAAATTGGCTTGATTTTAGATGATGGAGCGACACTTTAAGTTCGGTTCGGCGGTTGCCGCCTTTAATGTTATTATTTTTTTTTTTATTTCTTTTTTTTTTAGCGCATTTATCTGTACATTGTCAGCGAACAAATTGCGGTAGTTGCTGACTGTTGTTGTTGTTGTTGTTATTATGTTTTTACCTGCGGTACCACGATTACATTCACCAAATGCGGAGGTGCGACGGCACATATCAAGTCTGCGGGCGAAAATGGTTCAAAATGCGTAGATTTGAGTATGGGTTCGATTCGCTTCTTAGAAACATATGTAGACCACTATGTACATAAATTAAATCTTTTGTGGGCGTGGCCAATTGATAGGGGCAAAACGGAGAAACACAAAACAGTTTTGAGCAGCAGAGCAAAAAGTTTGAGAGCCATTTTTTTGTTTTTTGATATTTAATTGGGTCAGAAAGGAAAATACTCAGCAAAAACATCAACTAAGAATTGAGTCAAAAGACAAATTGCACAAAGTAAAGATGAAAATCAAAATAAATAATTGATAAAACTACTCAAACAAATTAAATACTATATAAATGATTTTGTATCTTAGCAACTGTTTATCTATTGATAAGTAGGCGTTAAAGTTAGGACAATATCTGTACCAAACACTGTGTATAAGATAATTTCCAATGTCACAATACAAATAAAAAATAAATTAAATAAAAACTTATGCATATAAAATTCAGGTACCCAAATGCAGCAACCATAAGGCAGACTATGTATTCGTAACCGGTTATGGTTTGTGACCAGCCCGCTCCTCAAAATTAGATGAAATAACGCCTCGAATTTAACTAAAATTCGTATCTTTTACTTAGTTTGTTGAATGTTCGTGTGTGTGTGTGTGTGTGTGTATGTTGTTGTGATGTATGTGTGTTTTAAGACCCACACGCATTTGTTAAGTGTTTTTTCTAGTGCAAGTTACAAATATGTAGCAACAAACTAGAAACTATTGTAACTAACAGCTCTGAGATGTTAAAAACCACATGATACTTGTTCGAGTGTGCGTGTGTTTGTGTGTGTGTGTGTGTGTGTGGTCTTTAAGGTATTTTTTTTTTTTGAGATTTTTGATATATTCTTTTACCCGCTGTGCCTTTGGTGCAACGGCCGCCTTTACGCCTGCGACACATATCATACCTGCGCATAAGTAGACATTATAGATATGAATTTCAGATCGGATTTAGTGTAGAGTTTAGAGAGGGGATAGTGTGAGAGGGGAAAGGGGTAGCCCTTAAGTGGTGGCTGCTAACAAAACATTGCTGCTGCTGAATCTGCAAGAACAGAAGAATACACCATAACAGGGTGTCGGCGACGCAGACTACTCACTTTGTGATGGCCACGGCAATGTCGTAGACGGGCAGACGCCGCTCCCGGAACAGGTATTTGCCCATGTCGGTCAGCGCGGCGGCAGAATCGATAGCATCTCGGCCAACACGATTGCGCTCCAGATAGGGCGTGGCATCGCGTCCCTAGAAAATAGTGCAAAATATGTAATTGAATGAATTGCTCGAATTTGACACGAAAATAAGTTAAATAAAGAAATGGATCGGAGGTTTTTAACCTTTTATGAAAACTGTCTGCCATAAAGTACGGGCTGATTATGCAATCGGCTTAGCGTTTGACAAGAGACAACAAACAAATGGAAAATCACCAAATTTATGGCCCACTCAGCGCTAAAAGTGTCCAACACTTGAGCGTGGGCAGCAACAAAGTTACAGTTGCACCAGGGGTGTGTGTGAGTGTGTGTGTGTGTGTGTGTTTAAATGGAGTATGGCGGAATCTGTAAGCCAAACGGAAACAAGTGAACGTGAAAAACGTGCAATGCCGGCTGCGATGCGGCTGATTCAATATAAACCACCGACGCGTTGCCACTGTGGATGAAATGGAAATGGTGTCGCATGTTGTCGGCGGTGCAAGTGCCGACTTGCAAAGTCAAAGTCGTGCAGAGTTTATCTCGCTCTCTCCCACTCTCTCGCTTGCTCTCATATTGTTAAGAGTACAAAACTAGTTGCAATTGTGCGTTACGTAATTGGTGTCTGTTGCTGCTGCTGCTGCTGCTGTTGCAGTTGCAGTTGCATCCAATGGCAACTTTTAGCTGTCTGTTGCACATGCAACAATTATCGTGACTAAGGGGCGGTTTAGTGTCTGTGTGTGTTTTGACGTGACAGCTACATAAATTATTATAACACAATTGTCAATCATGTCGGGCCCTAGGCTAATCAATATGTTAATACAACTATATAGAACCCGTTCGACAGGCCCCAAAGTGCAGGTGATAAAAGCAAGTTAAGTGTCACCGCTTTCAGACCAGCTACGATTGAAGTTACAAATGTATCTATAAGATACTTGGATACATTGTGACTGCGCTTGGTCGTCGAGTGTCGCGCCAAGCCATTTGATATATTACCCCAAGTTTATAAACACTTTAAGATTGTTTATAATACGAGCATTATCGACGTTTATGAACGGCAGTCAAAATATATATATAATCCATAGAATATAACCTAAGGTATTTATTGTTTAAGGAAGTCAATATCAATTTAAATGGAATTTCGATTCGGTTATCAATTTGTGCAATAACAATTTGGCAATTTTTGCTATTCGATGAGACACATTCGAGTGGCACTTGGATTCTTGTTCTTGTTCTACTTCGTCTTCGGCACACACTAAATAATTGACAATTCGACATATTGATCAATTGTTAGTGCGGGCACGTCTGCAAGTCAGACTCGAAAACATTTGTTAATTTTCGACTGAATAAAAAAAGAAACTATCAAGAATTTTAAATGTTCCAGCTGCGACCTTGGAGCACAGCTTTGGGAAAGGCAACGCTTGACGCACATTGCCCCAAACAGCTGCTGGGAATTACGGAATTGTACTGAACTCAACTCCAAATCATACACAAAAGATTCGATTCATTTAACGTGTGCAGCTTGCGTGATCTTTTACGGCTGAAAGACGCCGTTTACCATGGGCATTCCAAATTACAGTGGATGCGCATCATTGAAGGCCTCTCGAGTGCGAGCACCTCAGCTGCGGACATGGGGGCAGACCCAACTACTGCCTACTGCCTACTATTTGGTTAAAAAGCACTGCTGCTGCACTGCAGAATGGGTCAAGGTGCCCACCGAAATTTAACGAGGCAATAAATCACATAATTAAATAGATTCTTGAATTTATCTTTCAATTTCTATAAAAAGTTAAGTCATTTACATTTGGGAAACTAAAAAATCTACAAAATGCAAAACTTCTTAGAAAAACAGAAGAATGGACTAGAAAAAAATGCAAGGGTTCAATATCCCTAGATATAGCTATAGATACATATTGAATACTGTGTTCCCAAATTACCACTATATTTTAAGCTACAGTCAGTATTATGCTTTACTTTATTGTGCTTTACTTTATTGTAATCAGCTTATAATAGCTACGTTTGGTTAAATTTTCTCTCAATCGTTTCTATGGCAATGAGACTTAAGAATGAGAATAGAGTTTATAAAATCCGAAAGTGAGTTTGCGCTGGCCGGGACCGCCCGACTCTCGGTAATTGATGAGTATTGAGACTGTTCAAAATTTAAAAAAAAAAATTACTAATATTTACCAACGAAAAAAGAATTATTCCACACCGGGAATCGAACCTGCCGATGACCCTTCGTCTTAAATACTTTTGGCTAAATTGTCTCTCAATTGTTCCTATGGCAATAAGTTAGGCGAATAGATTTAAGAGTTAAGAATGAGAATACACTTTATAAAAACCGACAAACAGATGAATGGATAAGGAAATTATATTTTGTTTATATTATTTAAGCATTTTCTGACCAAAGTTAAGTTATATTGTTATATTGCCCTGCATAAAATTAGATAGCTTAAAGGACTCTAGACGACTTGATCTGGGAGTTGCACACCAGACGATTGCTAAATATATATATATTTATAATATTCCATCTGCATTTATTTGCATATCTTTTACAGCCTTCGCACATATTTTGCCCGACTTGGCAAGCGTAATTTGTCAACTAATCTAATTTGTGTGACTGTGGCCATTAGAAATATTACACATACGCGCCGTTGCACGGTTTGGGGTGGCTAACATTAATAGCTTTGCATGTGCGAACGCGAATACGAGCAGTACCTAAAATGTAACCAGGCTGGCAACTGGGAGACCGGTTTGCCTTTCCCAAAAGTGGATGTGGTTGGATTTTGTTTTGTTTTGTTTTGTTTACGGCTGTCGCGGAATGTTGCAATGGCTTTGTGCGTAATTAAATGTAAACTCTTGCGGCTGTTTGACTTAATATTTTAATTTAATTTACAGGGCGCATAAATCTTGGACAACTGTCAAACGGCCCGCTAGTTGCTTAGATTTCTAACGTTTCGAAATGCGCACAAAACCAAATACCACCCACCCACCCAATTCCAGCTCCAGCTCCGATTCCAACTCCTATTTCCACTGCAATGACATACGCTTTGACTCTTGCACAGCGGCTGCGCCCACACAGCCAATGGGTATTTGGTTATTTGGGTATTTGGGAATGGGATTGGGCGACAGGCGGCGGCCACTTTCGGACACCACCCACGGCGCGGTCGGTTTTTGCGTTTTTATTTCGGTTGCATTTGTTTTATTGTATATTTTATTATTTTTTTTGTTGGTGCCTTTGGGTCAAGTCTTTGGGCCGCACTTTTCCTTTTGGTCATTGCAATTTATGTATTTCTGGCACTTGCATTTCCAGCTACTGGCGACAATGGCGATAAGCTTTTGGCTTTCCCGTTGCCGCTTTCGTGACATGTGTCTCGCATACCATAAACTATGCAGATATATTAATATATACAAAGTGCCCTGGGGCCAACACCTGGTTTTAGGCCTGGCGGCTACTTGAATTCGAAACTTCGTTAGCCAGGAATTTGTTATGACATTTGCAAATATGAGCCTCAAAAGTAATTCTCTGATATGTGTGAATGTTGTGTGTGTGTGTGTGTGTGTGTGTGTGTGTGTATATTTTATTTTTGGGTCTGGATCTGGTCTGGGTGTGGCAATGTGCATTACTTGGCATTTCCGTGGCAACTGATAAATCCAAGCAGATAAGCTTGAGTGGAGATTGTTGATTGGCAGCCTAAAATGTGCTCGACTTAAGTCAAAAATAAAATTAAGAAAAATTCTTAAATGAGTTCAAACTAAATGCAAAACACTTTCTTTCTTTTAAACTGAAAAATAAGTAAATAAATTAGCAGTCAAACTTGACCCCAATGTACACAGGAGACAGAGCAGCCTGATAGCCATATATTTCATTGAGAAACTATTCACATAAATTAATCAATCGTTGACAAATAACCAGCAGAATTACTTAAAGTGGCGAACTGCAAAATGCTTAAATTTGCGCAATTAATCGATTCTTGCTTCAAACTTAACTTACAACAAAACGCTGACAAAAAAAAACCAATAAATAAATAAAAATCGTTTGATAATAATAAATAATAAAAAAATAAAAATTTGTGCGTAAATTCGCAAGGCTGTTTAAATAAATTTAAAGGCGCCCCCCCACTCTCCTATCAAAAGTGCTGGAAGCGGGGAGCGGGGGGAGACAACAATAAGTTGGCGCTTAAACGCTTTGGCGACTGCCAACCTAGTTTCAAATTGCCAAGTTAATAATGCATCAAACTTCAATTTATGGCTAAGTTGAAATTCTAATCGAGTGTAGGCCAGTTAGTACACAGCTCTCAAATTACTATTCGCTGGCATATTAAATACACACACACACACAAACACACATACTTATTTACACTATTTTTATACTCGTTTACGCAGAATAGAGTATATTTTGTTTGAGCAATGTCCGTCTTGCTGTCCGTATAAACCAAAACTTTGTCAAAAATTATAACGTGTAATTCTCAATTTTCTAAATTTCCATCTTTTTTTTCCTTTGGCAAAACATAAGCGATTTTAATTTTTCATTGATTTTTTTATTTTCATTCCTATTTTATTTATAATTTGAGGTTAAATGTTTTCGTTCTTATTACACTGTGCACGAACATTGCGCTGTCGGTTATACCCGACTGCCACGTTCTTACTTGTTTTCATATGCGGCGACACGCACATAATAAATTGCGTATACGCAACGTGGCGCGGCCGCTATGAAAAATGTTTGTGGCGCAAGCGCAACGTTCGACATTTGTACAGCTGTCGGCTGTCCGCTGTCCGCTGTCGGCCGTCGGCTGTCGGTCGGCTGTACGCATGGCGATCGGATAGCCGATATGCGGCTTGTTTCGCTTTATGGGGGTAGGCGTGGCCTGGGGGCAGGTGTAACTCAATTCTAACGGAAAGTTGCCCGCAATTAATTAAAATGTTAATTAAATGTCACAGATAAAAGTTCACCCGGTCGCCTGTGCTCAACGGTAGCCCAGCACAACGTCAACTGCCCACGCCAAATCATTTAATTATCGCATTCAGTGTTTAAGCCAGTGTTGGCTTTATAAATCTGCAGCTACGAGTTATTATGACAAATCTAAGGAAATTCTAAGCTGGCCAGATAATTAATCTGATGCGATCTGGTTCTGGAATTTGTGCGACACTTTCTGTTCGATTTATAATCTTTTTTAAAACTAGTGAAAATGATAACCAAAGCTAACATTATAATTCCCCCCCCCCATTCAACATTTATCGCATGCGATAGTTAATCTGTCAAAAAAATTGATTATTACTCGGCATAATTGGCCCGTTCGGTAAATGCAATGCGTGACTTTGTTTCAATTCCATTAAGCGGTTGCATATTTGCAAACAGACTTCATCGGCTTATCGGATATTCAATATCGTATAATTTGTAGCCCCTTTGCAAATTCTGAGTAATTGGCCCCCACTCCGGCTCTGAATTCGACTTCGATTTCGAACTCGAACATGTTACAATTTGGTGTCATAAATTCGCATTCGGATTTGTTGTTTATGGCCAGCGAAATATATTTCAACATTAATTAGCGAGAAGCAAAAAAAAAAATGTGTTGCTGGCCAGCGTTTAGCGACGGATGCAGCCGGTGTATCTGTATCTGTTAGATACAAATATGTGCAGTGTACAGTAAGTGCACAAATGGGCTGGCATAGAAGAGGAAGTCGCCGCACGGTATTGGCCAAAAATCTGAACCTCAACTGAGCTGTCGACGCGGCCCATTAAATTATATAACTCCGCGCAGCAGAGTTTGCTGCTGCTGCTGCTGCATTATTTATGCTGTCTAAAACAATTTTTTGTTAACGTGTGTGTCGCGTCGGCCAAAGCCAATTGACGTACTTAGGGTAGACCGTCGTCGACGTCACGGCGCCGTGTGGGCCGCTGCCGCCTGATGCAACTGGGACTGCAATCGCTTTGCGGTGGTGCAGGTGCCAGCCACGGGAAACTGCGCCAATTTACCACTTTCCAGCAACAGTAGTCACACACACACACACACACACACACGAACAAGTATGTATATATCAATGGGTCGCCAGCTGACAGACTCTTCTCTCTCTCCCGTTGCGACAAATGGCTTCCTGAACTGTGACTTGTGTGAGAAAGTCAAGCGGGCGACTGTAATAATGTTGTCAAAATGCTTTATGGCCATGTTATGCAACGGCTTTGCACAGCGGCCAACGCAGCTGTGGAACTATGACAACAAATCTTCCCTGTCGCATGTCTCCTTAGTACCCAATGATCAATTGGATCACTGGATGGACTAACAATTGGATATGAGCTGTTTTGATCTGCTGATCACTTCAACCACTTCACTGCCAATCGACATATCTATTTGGGCCTAATAGCTCGGCTAGTTCGTTGCCTGAGTCTTTTGTTCGCGTGCTCAAAAATTTGCTAATTCTTTGGGCATTTAGCAACGTGATTTTTGTTTGCTTGCACAAATAGTTCACTTCTAAAAAAAAACTTGTGAAAATTTGTTGCTTGGCTTTGTTTATGGCCTAAGCAAATAGCTAAATTGATTGTTCACATTTTTCTAACGAATCGAATTCGAAGCGCATGCGTTGCATGATGTTGTATTTCTCTCTCTCTCTCTCTCTCTCTCTACTATTAAAATCGTGATAAATTTTTAGCTGGCCAGCGGCAAATAGCTGCCCCAATTCACAATAGCCCATTGGCAGGGGTCAAAGTTGAGTTCGCCAACGGATTACTCAATTAGCCAAATGAAAGTCAGGGATTGTATAATAATGGCAGTAGGATCTGGTACTTACCCGTGAAATAATAATGCCGGCAATGCTAATGCGTATTCTTGGACCTTTCAGCAGGCGATAGCGCAAATCGACTCCGTTCCAGAAAGAAATAAAATAACGTTTAACCTGTGAATGGGTAAGAAACAGAAAAAATATATAAATAACTTGTTGATTTTGTGATTTTGTTATCTGTTTTGGCCACATTTATCAGCGCCAACTTTTATCTGAGCCGCTTAATGCTGCAAGAAGATCACACCCAAGCCGGGCCGTCAAGTCATTAATCTTCAGTAAGTGATGTGCATATCAAAACAGGTAAGAGAACACGTCAAAAGAAAGAACAAACGAATTCCGCATAAAATTGAATTGATAACATCAACTCGACATCCTAAACAAACACCAATTATGGCATTTGTATGTTGCACAGTAAACTTGACGGCAATTCCTTGGGGTGCTCACTGTACACGTTTCATTCTATTCAATTAATATGTATGGCTTGTCGCCAAACAACTTTTACAAATCTCCAGACTGGACTGGGAGTGTACACACTTTTTGGCAATTTTCTGTCTGAATGAGTGCCGCTGACAACATCGTTTACGCACCTGCAGGTTGTCGCCGCCGTGGAGGCGATAGCCGTCGTAGTCGACGATCACCAAGACCTCGGGATAGATGACGTACGGCGCTTGGCGTCTGGGGCGAGCGCGCGACTCGGAGGTTTGCGGCTCCGCTTCTGTGTCCAGGTTGCCCTCGTCCTCATCATTGAGATCTTCAAAGTCGGGGCTGTTGCCGCTGCTGCGTCGGCTGCGACGTTGGCGGCGCTGCAGTCGTTCAAGTTTCTCACTGGCGAGCAGATCGTCCGGCTCCATGAAGGCTGCAATGGAGGGGAGAGAAGTGGATGGCTAATGAATCACAACGAAATGAAATGCAATCGCTTCATTATTGCCAAGCAAGTCAGGTAGCCGCACATTTAACTGTATTTAATATAATTTTTCGCCCATTATAAGGCAGCCAACCCAAAAAGCTGTTGCAAAATGCGTTTTTTTTAGCCGAAATTCGCTTAAATGCTGAAATACCATCCATAAAATAACCGTGTTTATAGCACAACGAAATTAAAGCGTTGGTATTTTGGCGCCACCGGCCAACCGCAAAGGTAAATGCATCCGGCGAAGGACGGCGTCGACAGCGGCATCGAAAGTTCAAGCCTCGGATTGAACTCATGCGCCGCGGATTCGCCGCAAAGCGGACAGGAAACGCTAATCATGTGCACGTCGATCTACCGGCTAAGTCGGACAGACAGATTTATGCCAGCGCTTAGAGATGGTTTCTAGTTCAATGTGCCCATTACTTAAGATGCGCACATGCCGCCGACGCCGACGCCGACACCGATGCCGATGCCGATTAGCGCGGCGGAACGAATGAAGAATGCCGTGCTGCGCTCCTCATGACTGAGGATCAATGTCAGGCCAAGGTGGAGTATAAAATAGATGGATGGCATCGCAGCAGAACTTATGCAATGGGTCGTATATCAAGATTTAAATGCGGGATACCCACCGAAATCACTCAATTGATCATCCGTGGCCGATGCCTCGCGCTTGTAGACAATGTGGTGGGCCTGCTCCTTGTTGGGACTCAGCTCGTGTGGCAAAGGTTTAATGACCAAATCGTGACCAATGCTGCCCTCCTGTAAAGAGTGGAAATGGGAAAAATCTTTGTGAGAAACTCGAGAAAGAAAATTGAAAAATATAAATAATGGTAGCTAATAAATAACGTTTAAGAACTTGTGAGAAAGTATGCTCTTCTTCTTCACATTTAAACTAGGCTAATTTGTCAAGTTAAATAAATATGCCGCTTAGCATAACACAAAACTGTTCTGTTAACTTAAACAAATGGGAACCCACACAAATAAATTTTGTGAGTGATGTGGAATCAGAAAAACACAGCAACTAGAAATGTTTTTGTGGGTGTTTTTTTTTAAGCCAAATAAACATGTCGAACAAGAACTGAACTTAGAAAAGAGTTATTGTGGACTCTGTAATATTAATATATTATTATACCCTGTACATATGTTAAGAGCAAGATATAATGGTTTTACATACAAATGTAACAGGTAGAAGCAGATATACTCTACCCCACACAGAATATATATTCTATATTGTATGAAAAATACAATAAGAGGTACAGCCTGGAAGCTTTTTTTTAAGTTCAGATCAGATTAATTCTGTCAATTTTTGTTAATAACTCCCTCCGATATATATTGATTTTGCCATAGTTTGTTGAGTATAGCTTAGAGACCAGAGTCACGAATAGGTCACGAGTATTTAGATTTTAGAACACCACCCATTTCTTCTACTCATCTGTTTCTTTCTATACGTATTTTAAGTCTAAAATTTTTAGACTAAAGTAAAGCCATATTACAAAGAAAAGGGAATACTAAATTATAAATATATTTTAGCCGACAGAAGAACATATCTCCGATACCATCAAATATAGACTTACATATTTAAAATTTACAAATTTCGAAAAGAACTTTGGTGTGAACCCTCGTTGGTTTTTATTTTCTATTTAACTATTTATTATTCATCCGGCGTCTTACAGGTGCAACTAAGCACGCAGAATCACTATATTTACAATATTTATCCAATATATATATATATGCTGAATGAGTTGGCAAACCTGGTAAAGCAGTCATAAAAATTAGCTGCGATTTACATAGCTGAACAATTTATGCAAATCATTTGATCTAGATAAGAATGTTTCTTGGGCGGTTTTCTCAATTCTTGATGTTGTTGCGCCGCGGTTTTTATCGCCTCTGTAATTGCAATAATTAGCCTTACATAAAAAAACGCGCAAGAATCAGTTGATTGAAAATCAAATAGTTTGAAAGACCTTGAGAAAGGTTAGCTAATTTAAAGCAATACATTTAGCAGCAGTTTAATTTCTGCCAATTGAAACATTCAACTCATCAAACTGGACGCGAACTGTGGGCGAAGCGGGGGAGGAGGGGCAACCACTTGAGAACTGCCCGCTGTGAGGTGGGTTAATTAAATATTAGCACGCTGAGGCGATTCGATTCTATGCTATAATTAAAATATTAAATATAAATTACAGTAGTTGCTTTGAAGTTGTGTTATTTATGTGGCCAAAACACGAACTCAGCTCTTGGAGAGCAAATCCAAACTGTGACAGGAATACGAATTGAAGCTTGTGGTTGAGTCAGTTGTAGTAATTAAACTTGATTTACATCATAGATCTAACTTAGCAGCCAGAATATTAAATGATGCATTTACCAAAAGTTAAGCAAGAATATTTGTGTTAAGAACCTGACTTGGCAGTCGAAGTTTTTTAAATGCCAAAGGAAACGCCAAAGTTCAATGTCCTCGCACAAAACGTCTGCCAAATGCCAAAAACAACAACAGCAACAGCAACAACAACAATTTTGTGCCATAAACAAATTGCAAGCAACGCAGCGGCAACAAATTGCCATTGATGACATGCCAGCCAGCGACAACGACTTTGGCTAAGACTTTGAATGCGACTGCGACTGCGACTTGAAGCAGACTTCAATGCCGACGCGTCGCCTATTGAATTGAAAAAATTGCAAAGTGCGTTTCGCCAATTGCAGCCAATAGCAAGTGCAGCCCAGCTGCATAGAGTTCGAAGTCGTCTGTGCCGCTGGGCAATTGAATTATGAGAGATGTTTGCAGTTGCGACATTTAAATGCATATTTTGTTTATACACGATAACGGCGCACGGTGCGTATGATAAATGTGTTGGATAAACCATCGAATTTGGCATTCAACTTGAAAGCGAGTTTCGATTACGAGCAGTATAAAAGGGCTACTGGGCTGAATAAAAAAAGATATAAATATATATATATCTGTAAAAAAGGTTTCTAAATAAATTAATAATATTTATTAAATTCAAAAAAATTTCTTGCAAATTTTTCTAATTTTGTTGGCGTGTGCAGCGAACAACCAGCTTGTCATTAAATGGGCGCAACGCTTTTATTCGTATTTGATTTGATTTTATTTTAATTTTCTTAAGAGACACACTACATATGCATGTGTTCCGCCTTTTCAGCCACAGCAACACCAACAACAACAAGCAATTTAACGTGCAGCAGTTGCAGCAGTTGCAACAACATTTGTCTGGCTAGAAAACCAGCTAAGGCGTTTTGGGCGTGAGCCGTGGTAATTTTTATTTATTTATTTATTTATCTTTTTTTTTGTATTTTTGTTTTTGAATTTATTTAGCTCTCATTTATTTATTTGGAATTGTTGATGTCGGAGTTCTTTGGGCAGCCGGACGAGTGTTGTGTAATCTTAAAAAACGCAACAAGTTGTAATTTCGAAAATGTCGTGCTAGCTGTTTTATGCGAGAAGTGCAATTAATAAATTACTAAGCGATTTATTTGTGCCTTTGCGCTGTGTTGAAATTGGTCTATATTCGAACGACTAAATAATTAATTTAGCAGCACGTGCTGGCTTGGTTAATTATGTTTTGATAAATGTAAATATCAACTGGCAACAAGGAAAACAGCAAATTGCTTTCAAATCGCGCCGCATTTGTGGCTTTTGGGGTGCTGGCCAGAAATAAAGTTGTCCGGCTGTCTAGTTTATGTAATCACCCACAACATGATTGTTATATCTTGTTGCTTGTTGCCCGTTTGCCGACTTTGTGCGGCTGGAGACAGGCGCCGTTATTTATAACATGGCTCCACTGAGTACGAACGCAATCCCAGACCGGGCCAAGCCGGACCGCACTCAGCCTTTCACACACCAATTGTCAGTCTCTCTGTCCGCCTGTCGGTGTGTCTATCAGTCAGACAAGCCACCAAAGTGGCACCTGCAGATACGCCCGAACTGTTGGCCCGCGGCTAACCTCCTTCCCATTGGGGCCAAAACCGACCGAGCCGCGCCCAACTGATAGAAATCAATTGCCAATGCTGCGATGGATTTGCGATGCGATGATAATGATATTCGCCATTTGGCATTGTCTTCCACTGACCGCTTGTTAAGACGGTTAATTGCTTTTTAATTTCGCATAATGAGCGCACATCATCAACATTTTCAAAATATTTTTCAGCCATTGTCTGCATGCTTAACGCCTCTGCCAGCATTCCTGCATTGCATCATCGCAGACTCCGCCGCAAAGTTCACTGAACCAAAATACACAACAATCGAAATTAACTTACAATCAAAATTAACACCTCCTGATGTTTGTTTTTTTTTTTTTATTTTTTTTTCCTTTTAGCCTGACAATAGACCAAAATCCATTGAAAATTGGCAGCCACCGCCAAATAACAAAACAAATTGAAAACAGAAATCATTTTGTGGCTTGTAATTTTGAAAATTAGCATAATTTGTGCAAATTCACGACACGAACATTAAACAAACGCCAGCGGAGACAACTTTAACTTAAACTTTTGTAGCTAACAATTGCCACTGTCAAAGAAGCAATTGATTCTGTCTAGAAGCGACACTTTTCAATATGCATTGAAATAATTGCATGTTACACTAAACAATCGTTTCTTCTTTATAAAAAAAAAATTCCAGTTTTTAGTTGCTTTCAATTAGATACAACTTGTTTACAATATATCGAAGCCTAGCAAGACAATAAAAATATATATTTAAAAAAAGAAAAAATACTTTCAGTTCTTGCTAACTTTACAATCCATAGAATAACTTTTAATTGTTCAATTTTTAAGAACATTATTAGATTAATTTATTATAAAGAATAATTTCGTTTTCACAAATGTATTGAACATAATTAAAAATGATTAAAAAAAGTACTCAAAAATTTTAATTTGCTTTTTTTGAATATTTCATTTTATGTTATGTTATTTTTAACATTAATATATATATATCCATGCAATTTAAAATTCAAGCTTTTTCACATGCATTAAAGATGTTTTAAAATTATAAAAAAAAATTTTGAAGGATTCAATTTTTTTTTAATATTTAATTTATGTTATTATTAACATTAATTTTGATGTCCATACAATTTAAAGTGCAAGAAATTTGTTGTATTAATTTAAAGAATGACGAATTCGTCTTAATTTATTTAGTTTTACATTTCGATTCAATTTAATTATATATCATACATTATGTTCGGAAATAAGTGAAACTGCATTTTAACAACTTTTACTTACGACTTTTTATCGCATTGTATTTTATTTTTAAGGAGTTATTAAAAAACTCGTGAGTTGTTTGCTGGTTGTAATGCTTGTTTCGGTTTTGTTTGTTTTTAATTTTTATTTTTTGTTTTTGATTGTTGTTTTTGTTATCATCTTGGTCAAGGTTAAATCTAATCGGCGCTTAAGATCAGTGTTCAATGCGACTGCATGTAGTCGTAAACTAAAGCACCAGCGGCAGCAACCAACAAAAACAACAACAGCAACTAATAACAACAAGAACACACATACAAACATACTAAGGCGCAGAGTTGCCGCAGCGCCGACAGTGTTAACAGTTTGTTTACATAAAGCAGCTCGTTAAATAAAAAACAGAGCAAAGAAAAACTGAGCCCACCTTCGGCCAGCGATAATGTGTGTATGGTTGTGTGTGTGTGTGTGAACGATCAATGAATATTTATAAAACAGCAGCAGGCACCGCCCATGGTCACCTTATGGCCAGCGGCTTAAGAACAAGAACAAGAACAAGAACGCAGCCCACACTGCCGCCTGACGTTCTAAGCCAAATGCAATCAAAAGCAATCAAAATTAATTTGCTCACTCGCATGTTTTGGCAAAATGTATCTGCTAGATGCTTAACGCACTCTGCGCAGTTTTTGGCATAATTTGTTAGACTGGGTTGTGTGTGTTGTTGTTGTTGTTGTTGTTGTTGTGTGGCCGGCAACAAGTTCAATGCGAACGGGGCGAGTCAAAGTGCGCTTTAAAGTTGCCGCTCCAATAACTTCGCATGACAGCGCAGCAGCGCTGAGGAGCGGCTGGGGAGGGGCAGGGCAGCCATACGCTTAATGAAGTTGCATGTCAATGTCAGCTAAAGTCAAAATCAAGACAACTCAAGTCAACTGGCTGCAGTTATCCTTGCACTTACTCAACCAAAGTGAAGGTCTCCCAAGGCTGTCGTAATTCGATTCTTTGCCGAGAATTTTGACTATTTGAAAAGCTAAACAATTGAGGAACCGAGAAATTTCTTCGATAGTAAAAGTTAATTAAAAGTCGCTGAATTGCATTTGAAATCCGGCAGTCAATCGTTTGATTTTTAATTCACTTAAGCCCCAAATGACTTTCCCCTCCCCCCATTCGAAAACACAAGCTGTTAATCGCCTTATGCGATCTGTGGCGGGGATATTCACGTAACCGATACCGAGTGTTATTAAAATACAATATGCCTCTAGGCGGGCGAACGGCACCCGCCAGTACAGGTGTTGTTATCAGGTTGCTCCAGTCACCCCCACCCCCCCGCGCTTTGGTGGCAATTAAAAATCATTTTTCATGAGGAAATAATAGCCACTGCCCCAAATTGATTAAATAATTGAAAAACTCTGTGAAATAGAGCGCAGCTAATCCTTTGTGCTAGACCGTTATACCATGGCAAATGCGTTTAGATAGCCAGCAGCTGATCTTCGCAGCATCAGCTAAACGCTTTTGACTCGCGCCTCGAGTTGGGCGTATGCGGCTTGTCGTTACGTCGGATCAATTTTGTTTCAGTTTAGTTACAGCAAACTGGCAATCTGGCAACTTACCAAACTCGAAAGACTTGAGCAACTAAATTTGCATTGGCCCAAACTGTATTTGATATGTTGCGTGGTGAAATTGCAAATTTATGTATTAGTTTCGACAAAAATGAATAGCTTCATGTAGGAAATGTGACGTTTGGCTCGAATTACCCAACTTATTAGATGCAAATGTTTCACATGCGATCAACAAAAAAAATACAAATCATACATAATAATTATAATATAAATTCCTTTAATATTTATTTTAAAATATAATGCAATTTATTTTATAATTTATATAATTTATTTAAGTTTAATGTTTCAGCAAACACATTAAATCGAATAAGTTGTAAATGTCGTCGATTTAATGGCAGACGCTCGTCGATGTGAATGTCAAATCGAAAGACTTAGACAACGAACGCGCGGCGCGGGCTGCCCAAAAGAGCAAATAACATAAATTTTATTGATTTTAACACGTTAATGCCACAGCTGATGCAAATCAAAGCAGTGGCCAGTTTGTCTATAAGCTAGCGCGATATTTAAATATACACTTAGAAATTGTGATGCACAGACACGTTCAACTCTGTGTAAATATCAAGGCTGAAACACTAAGCACCAAGTAAACAATTTGTTAAGAAGGCGACGATGAAGAAGCTCGCAAGCCGACTGAAAAACTAGTTTGACGCCAGAAGGCTTGATTGAGGCTGCTCGCTGATGCTGATGCTGATGCTGATGTGCGCGTATCTAATAAAGTTGCCCAAAACGCCAAAAACCGTGTCCAAATAAGCAACATGCTGTCGCTGCAGCTACCTAATAATTGTGCCCCGCTGTTGATTCTCTTGTTGTTAGTTGATCAAATGGCATAAATACCCAATGCACATTTTGATCTTTAGCGTGGCACTCGCCAAATGTCAAAGTGAATGCAAAGGGCAAACACAACGGAGCCAAAACTAAAGGCACAGGCGATGTCTCTGAATGTCAGATAACACAAGGAGGAGTTCCAAAAAGTAAATACATTGTGTAATAAGAAATACCCTGTGGTGGATACAATTGGTGTAAAGCCCAGCCCATTGGAGTTAGGCAGCTAAATGTCGTTTTCTTGTAATTATCTTAAAGGGCTCTGGATAGTTCCAACCACAATTATGGGAAATTGCTGAATAATGCGATGCTATAATCGTTCTATATAGCAGCAGTAGTAAGATTATTAAGTAAATTTTGTTAGATAATTTTCTGAATTAGATTGGAGTGTGTTTATGTCAGTGTAGAAATATTTTGTCCTTATTTCGATTATAAACTCGCACATTTTTATTTGGAATGATCGATAATCAACACCTTTTTTGTAAAATATATTCAATTCTAAAACAACCTCAAATTTGTATGTTTAAATAAAACAGTTATGACCAAAAGTATAGATAATTATTAATAGGTATATTTCAGGTATATCTGAGAAATTCAGTTTTATTTTGTCTTTTTCTTCAGGTCTTTTAAATTAAATCAATTCATTAACTGGGTATTATTTTGAAGTGTTTAATTAGGTTTCCATTTTTTTTGGGCTAGCATTATAAATGCAGTAAAACATTTAACTGCCAAGTGCAGGTTTGTAATTAGAGTCATCCAAGTGCATTTTGTTAATTAGCAGACAAGCTGTTAGATAATATTAGAGCCAAGTTTGGATCAGAGAACTGCATCTGCTGCTCGACCTTTTGACTAATTTGTTTAAACAAAAACTTGGCAGTTGGACTGACATTTGCCGCAATTAGCATTAATCAAGCTTGGCTATTTGTAGCTGGCCCCAAAATGCTTTATTTATCAGCAAATGGCACAGGCCATTTGTTCGCTCTCAGTTCGCAGCAGAAAAATTATGATTGCGTTCATGTTGATTGACGTCTTGTTGTGCCCGCGTCCTTGAACTCGTTTCATCTTTGATAAATATTAACGCACTTGGTCCAAGTGCAATGTACTTTTGTCTTTCATTAAACAATTAGCGCCAAAATTTTTGTCATCAATTTGTATATTTGAGCATCCATCTTTTACACATTTGTAAAAATGAATGAAACGCCCCATAATAATGGCCCAAAACCTTTGGGTGGTTTCACAGTTTAATTAGCCATGAATATTGTGTGTGTCTTTGGCATGCAAACAACATCTCATTGCCTGGGATTGTTGTGTTGATGGAGCCATCAGAGCGCATATTTCGAATGTCGAAATATTCAATGTCGAATTGTTTAGCTAATGTAACCATATATACACGACTTTGTATTGGCATTATATATACATACATTATATATGTTATTACTTCTTTTTTTAGCATATTCTTTTGGTTCACTTTCATTATTTTAAGCAATTTTCCCATAGAAATTGAAGACTTCAAAATAAACTTCAATGATTGTTTGCTTGTTTGCAATGTGGCTTATTCAAATTGGGGCGATACTAATGCCCCGTCTCCCTTTCAACTGCTCCACCCAACGAGCAGCTTAACGGTTGAAGTTGCTGCCCATTTGAAATGGTGTGGCCGAGTTTATTTTTTATTTCGCGCCGCAGCTTCAAATGCTGTAGGTTTTGGGGCAGGGCTATTGGCGGCAACGTTTCTGTAACTTTTTATGTAATAGCAACAACAACAACAACAACAATAACAAATAGTGCGTGCCGAGAGCTGTGCCAATTTATGTGCTGTGCCGCAGTCTGAGCAATAATTAAATAAGCCCGGCAAACGCAGGTGAGCAATTTTTGGGCAATATGCTTGCTAACAAGTTTGTGCCTTAAGTCTTCTGTTTGCACTGTGCTTACAATCTGGAAGTATCAGCTGAATTCTCGTATGACTTATTTTTAAATAAAAACTGTAGCCAATGATCTTTAATCAAAATATATTTAAAAGTGTGTTTTTTTAGTTTCAACCTTGGAATGCGTCTTTTTTTTGCGTGTTTCACAACCTAATTTATGATGTATAATGTCAAGAATGCGGGTGTTGGGCAATCTCTGATGAAAACGAAATATCGAAAATATTTCAATCAACTCATTGCACTCAATAATTACGTTTGTGGCTAGACGCATATTTTATGGTCCCAACTACGCGGTGGGACTAATTAAATGCCCATAAAATAGCCGAGAGTCATCAAAGAGCCAAACTCCATTTGGCGAAACGAAAGATTGCGCAACCATTGTTGCTGTCTTAGACATCTTCTGTCGAAGTCTTTTAATTACAAGTCGGTGTGTTGATCTTTTCAAGCCGTTTAAGGTCAAAGCTAAGCCGGAAGACGGCCAACTTGGGCAGCCGGGCAACCGGTCAATTGAGTGGCCGAACAGCTGCGCCACGCTTGCGAAATTTTCGCCGTTTTGCACTTCAAAATGTCAGCAAGATTTTCCACATATTATTTATGAATTGTTAAGTTTTTCAATTTTTCCATTCAGCTGCGGCCTGGCAACTCGCACTTGGCCATAACAAGTCGGTCAAGACGGCCAAGTCGGCCAAGCCGGGCTAGACATTGCAGTTTGACCTTTTATTGGCCGACTGCTTGGCCAACTTGTCTGTGTAATTATTATCAAAAATACATTTTCGACTTTTGTTTAACAAATTAAAAATAAGCACACGTCAGTTAATTGCCAAAAAAAAATATTTTTCTTTTTAGTTTTGTTTTTTTTTTTTCAAGAAGAAGCAGCAGCACCGGCACCGTTCAAGCCTTGTTTATTAGCCGTTTGATGGTTTGATTGGTTTGATTGGTTCGATTGACCCTATTAAGCTGAATATTTGTTAGCTCGGTTCGCTATCGATTATTGATTTTTGGCATTGTGACATTTGCTTTGGTCTTTATACAATTTATGCATTAACAATCAAAACGTTTTTTAAAACTTTGGACACGCCATTTAAGTGAGTATTGTTAACCGAATTATGTGTGTTTAGAATTTCCCAAGCTATAAACGATCTACTTCCTTTACCCTATATATGTATATATATTTAACAAATATTTGCACTTAGACGAATTCCCAACTATTTCGAGCTCAATTTCCGCCACAGGTTAAATGTTAATTGCCAATTGTGTTATAATTAAAAGCTGAAGCAATTTATCAGCTACTTATTAACTGCAAAATACAAAAGTTGTTAATAAAGACAAGAGTCGACAGTCGGCTTGGCCTTCAGTTCGTGAGGAAGCAAACAGAATATTTGCGAACATTTTGTTGCATAATTGAATGTGTGTTGTACAAAAATATTCCAATATACATTTTATATCAAAAGAACAAAAATTGAGGAGAAGAAGTAGGAAACAAGAAGCAATCTCAATTTCCTGGCTTTTAAATGCGATGACACACAAATTTAAATAGAGTTTATTATTCTAAGCATGAGCTCTCTGTTTCTGGTATCCATTCGCTTAAATCATTTAGTTTTACAATTCTGTCTATAAAACATTTTTCTAAGCATATCGCCCATGCGCCATCTGAGTTTTCACTTTGGCAAATTGGTCAAGGTAGCTCGATTTGGTTGTGACGACAACTCGTGAGTGTTTCTTTTTTTATTACTCGTTATTGTTGTTGTTGCTGTTGTTGTTGTTGTTGCAGCTGGCCATTTGACAATGTCTGCTGTCGATCGACATGCAATTCACATTACGACCGCGCGATATTGCGATATAAATTAATGCTTAATCAGCAGAAATTGTCTAAATCCGCAAATTATCCGCAAGTGGCAGGCGTTTAATTGTAACTGCCCCAAGTGCGGCCCACAGCAGCAAATGCCGCAGCAACCGCATTTCGGTGGCCGCCACCGATTGCCAATGCAATGACCACGCTCGACCGTAACAATAGCCGCCTGTCATAACATAACCGGAGCCATAAAAAACAAATCTTAAAAGCGCCGTGCTAATTGAAATTCTTGCTGCACATTTATTGTTTTGGCCTTCTATTTAAACTGAATTGAAAACTTACCATTATCAAATCGCCCGTTTCCATGTGGCGACGCATTAAAATCGCTGCCATATTCGCCTCATCCTGGAATACCTCGCCAATCTCGTGCTTGTGATGCTGTAAATAGAGTAGAAAAGGTTGTCATTTAATAAAAATAATCGACTCAGGATTTGCTTTCATTAAGCAAACAAATCAATTTTAATGGTCGCATTCCAAGCATTCCAAAAATCAACTGTTAGCCCAAGAGCCAAACTAAATGTAAAGCAATTTTTTACAGCACATAAAAAATAAAGAAAAAAAAAAACAAATAGTGGTCAGTAATTCTGCTCGACAAAGCTAAGGCGTGCGGTCGGCCAGCTGTATATTAATTAAATGCGCCAGCAGCTAGAGAGAGAGAGACAGCGATTGTTGTTGATCGAGACAGACAGATTAAGAGGCACTCTCTGGGCAAAGATGAAGCCAGGCTGCGTGGGATATGCGGCAGCGGGGCATTGATTTATGCACTCGGTCAGCAAATGTGACGCCTCAACATGCACGTCACTCATACGCCGTGTGTGCCGTGCTGTTGTCCGAGCCTGACCATGAAAACACGCGGCGCTGCAGCTGAAACTAAAGCTTAAGCTTTGACATTTGGCCAACTCTGGCAACGGCCGCTGATCTGGTTTCAGGTGCACCGTTCTTGCAATCCTTTGACATCGACATTCGTATGTTATTTATTTTTTTTTTCTTTCTTAATGCTGCATTTTTTTTGGCTTTTGTGTTTCAAGGCAACTTAGCTTGGCGGCTTGTTGCCAAATTTCAGCCCAGGGGATATAAACACATTTGAATGTGGCTTATTTGAATTAGCATAGTTTGTACAATTTGGCTTGGAACATTTGTTCAATGGACACTCAAAAATCAAACGTGCGACTAATTAAATTAATTGCTGCTGCGCCTGCCCATTAATTCTGTAATAAATATCGAAATAAATGTAATCTGACACTTGACATCAGCATTTGGCATTGACTGCGTATCGCCTATCGGACCGGGCCACCAAATCCGACCAGCGAAACTTGTCCGCGGCGCTCTATCAAATTACAAGCATAAATCATTTTCATAACTGGCCGCAGCAAAAAAAACAAAAAAAAACAAAATGTGTATGAAAAAATGCCATAAAACTAAGCCAAGTGCCAAAATCAAAGTCACTGCAAAGTGACCAAATAGCCACTGGCCAGAAACTAGCCCACATGCGATGAAAGCGGCAAAGAAACCGCATAGGCCATAAATCAGCCGGGGGTTAACTGAACAATGGTTAACTGAACGGAAGATGTGGTTTTCATATTGAAATTGCATCTGGTCAAAATATATTTAATTGAATATAATAAATATTTCGGCTAACAGTCGGTGAAGCACGCTATGAAGTGAGCCCAAATACAAATGTTATTTAATGTGAAAAATTCCTACAAATATTTCCAAAGGTAAGCAAACTAATAATTTATATAAAATATATTATAAAATGTATTAAAATATTAAATAAGAGTCTAGTATATAATTTATTGAGCTAAGCTTTTACATTGCAGAGGGAAACCATAATGGAAATAGATAGAATATCTTTGAAAGATTTGATTATATTTATGTGATGAGTTTGGCCGTCTGACATGTGAAGAGTGGGCGTGGCTTTTGGGGTGTCTTTTTTTTCGGTTGGCCGCGAAACGTGTTGACACGCAAACGCACCAGCAAATAAAAAGCAATTTTCATGTGCAGCAAGCATTTATGGCTTAATTTGTTGTTGTTAACCAGCCCGGCTGACATGTCTTGGCTAACGACCTTGTGGAAATAAGTTCAAAGCAACAAGAGCGACCCCCACACCAAATGGCTCACGTATTTCAGCGTTTCTGTATTTCTAATTCAGCTGCCAACTGCCAAGAATCAAGGCACTTGTTGTCCACAGTTTTTTGCTGCTTTTGTCACCGCTGCAGCCATTGGCAAAGTGTTTGGCCATATTTATGAACTGTTTGTGTCCGGTGGCCACTTATCGTACCACAGACTCGTTTGCAGCACCAATTTTGTTTTTTTCATTTATTGTAATTTTATTATTTTGTATATATTTATTTAGATTTTTTTCGAGTGCACTTGTAGCGACTTGTACCAATTTCCTTTGTCTGTTGACAATTGTGCCCATTTCGGCTGATTCTGTTCTGCTGCAGTTTTAATTAGCCGAGTTGATGCATGAATTGTTAGCTGTGTCTCGCATTGGCGTCAATTTTTTTATTAACGACATCGTAAATTTTTAATTACAAATGGGTACAAGACATTATGCAGATAGCTGCCCACAGATACGATTTGCCATCTGAAATTGTTGTTGCAATTTCAAAAAAAATAAAAAGGGGGGCTTATGTAAATCACACTTCTCACTTCGGCTATTACGGCTACTTCGGGCAGCTAAACTGCTTTCAAGTGTCCGACTGGGCCCAAGGGCTTCGAGCTAAATTGGCGCCATACAATTTGTTGCCTTTCTACAAGTATTTCGCATATTATTTTTGTAAATTGCGCCTCATTAACGGCTTTTGGGCCAGCAGCGATAGAAATACGCTGGCAGCAATTAGATGAAAGATTGTGGGTCAAAAAGAAAATGGACAACTATTTAAAAAGCAGCTTTCTAACTGCGCGATGTGTGGGCGTCATTAAAAACAACCAATTTCGACTGACAAGCAGACTAATGTACTACTCTACCTCGAAACACGAAAAGCTTATTCAAACTAACAAACAAATAGTCGCGTATACCCGATTCCAAAGCACAACTGTTTGCCAAATTTGATGAATGTAGATCTCAAATTGTGGGAGATGTGGAAATTTATATGTATCTTGCCTTAAAACTGAGGAGGAGTCAAAAGTTTATGATTTCTTTTATCGATGGTTACATAAAGAGTAAATCGATCGCTCCCAGTGAGCCAGATTAATTATATACTCTTTTCACTTCGTGAGCATTAGTGCAAATATGATCTATCATAAAAATAGTACTATACTTTTTTTTTTTTTAAAGAGAGTACAAACTGCCCCAAAAGAAAGTAAAAGCTGCACTCACTCTGAACAACTTCCGGGCACCGCTCTTTATTTAACATTTGGTTTTTTTGGCTATGCAAATCAGTGCAGAGAAAGAAAAAAAACCCCGGCCAAAAGGGAACACTGCAAAACAAATGACTTAAGCAACGAACTTGACTGAGTGAAAATTAGCTGTTGAGCTGCGTGTGAAAAGCTAATTAATCTCGCAGCCCTAAGCCCAAGCAGGGTATTTAATTTGCCATTGTTGAAAATGAAAGCAGCAGCGCCGCAGAAGTCATTTGTGTGTGCGACGCCCACGCTGCAATTTCCAAATCCACCAGTTTTCGGTTGGCCACTACGCACATAAGTCCACAAGCCATTTAGCCAAGTTAACTGACAATTAACGCATTAGCAGCGACAGCGACAGCGTTGTGGATGTTTGCCGTGTGGGCGTCGCTTTTTTCGATGGTTACGCATACGACGCGTTGGCTGCCGCTTTGACGCGCGCATAATGATTTTCATTTATCGGTGTGTCAGACTTGATTTGCTGTGCGCGTTTATTACGCACCATTATGCACTGTACACACACAATGCCAGCACACACTGAAACAGGGACAGACATATGCATAAACCGATACGGCTGCCCAGTCACAATACATAGCACAGTTGACTTGATTTCGGTGCAAGTTGTTTGTTTGTTTTGGTTTTGGTTTTGATTTTGATTTTGGTCTTCTGGCCGTCACAATGCCAAGGCTTTTTATTTCTTTTTGGGCCTAGGCAACGGGGCAACTGAGTCTCATTGTGTGCCTATTATTTGGCTAATTACACATTTCATTTCGGCCAGCGATGATCAATGCTATGATCATGTCAGATTTTTTGATTGTTCGCTCGAGCTTAACGGATCAGCATAAACTGTCGCAGAGAAACCGCTTTGTGGACACGAGCAAAAAGATTTAGTTCAAATGAAGGTGAAGGATTGAATTATAATTTAACTTTTGATTCACATTTGAATTGAGATGTTGTTGTTGGGCAGTACATAGACAGATTTTAAAATTAACAAACTATTTTAATCAGAAATTGTTTTTACTAAGCAATTTTTTTAAAAGCTATTAGTAAATATCTTTGATTGATCAAGGTAGGCCTTAAAAGTCGATTGTATGTCAGCAGCAATTAGTTATCTGTTCTGTTTGACGATTCCAATATATATGTATATACTGCACGTAATCGAAAAACTAATTTATGTAGGGTTTTACGACGGGAGCTTTAACTATATCGACTTGGCTGGTGTTACTTATTAAGACTATATGTTCTTTAAATGATCACAGACAAAATGATAAAACCCTCCGCAAGGAATATATGCTCGTTATTGAAGCAATTTTTAAATATTTATTGTACACTTAAGAAAGGTATTTTTCCTGGTTATTCAGCCATTATTTCCACGGGTTACATTTTTTGAACTACTTGCATCTTAATCAGTGTTTTTTTTCGCAAAATTCGTCAAAACTAAAACTTCCGTGGTTACATTAAGCTAAAACATTTTCTTTGTGGCCGGCAGATAAGAAACTTTCCCAAAACAGCAAATCTCATGCAAAGAGCCAAATATATGCCTAGCGCCTGACCGCTCGTTGCGAACGGGTACTCAAAGTCGTATTCGTACTTTTGTAGTGCAAACTTTAGGTAGCCGCAAAAAAAAAAAAAGGGAATGAACAACCTCGACTGCTGTAAGATCAACTTTGTCGGTTTGCTGATTGTTTTTGGTTGTTGTTGTTGCTAGTTTGTTGTTGTTGGTACAAAGCTACAAAGCAACAAGCCGCACAGCGCTAACAATAACTGCAACATGAGCATAGCTAACAGCAACAACGGCCACCAATACAGCAACAACAAAGGCTGTCAGACAGCAACACGGGAGCGTTATGCAACCGATTGCAGCGGCAAAGACCGGAGAGCGAAATGCAGCCAATGTTGGCGGCGACTGCAGCCGCTTTCTATGCGGAGCAATCGACTTTTCCGAGTGGGAGACAGTGAGACAGTGAGCTAATTTTGAATTCATTCAACTGCCAAACACAGGCCAAAATCGCCAGCTCATTAATCAAGCAGCATTTCAGCGGCTCGCATCGGCCAAATGTTAATGTGCAGCAAGTTGAAAGCGTTTTGCAATGACAAGGTACTCCAGATAGTTGCCCGTTCATATATCCACAGTGTGGGGCAGCTTGTGCAATCTGCTCCAATTGCTTTAACAGCATTTTAATTATGCACTCGGCACTCGCGGCATCTATCAAAAATGCATTTTTTTCTCTGTTTTGAAAACTCAATTAGCTGGCTTTCAAAACTCTGGGCACGGCACACAGAGAATGAAGCGCCTCTGTGCGAGTCGAGGAGTTGTGCACATTTATTAGCCAACTTTTTTTTTGGTTTGAACATTGCATTGGCTCGGCCACATAAATTTTACGAACTCGTCTCGTGTTGTCGCTTGCCAAGCCCAGGAATGGGGTTTGTTCTGCTTTTGCTGTCCCATAAAAGGCTACTGGCCAATTGACTGCAAGCCAGTTCAGCGTGGGCTTATTTACATATAAATTGTTAACAAGAGTTCCGTAAATTTCCAAGGCTGAGTTTGCAACATTTACGAAATGGATCATTGCACCTACGAATCGTATGCACAAATTATTTAGCTGTCCGTTAAATGGTAATTTATTAATGATTTTCATGATCACAGTTACTGGTGCTAAAGTGCTCTGGTGCTCTTTTTGCGGCCATAAATATTTTCCTGTTTGCAAAAATTTGTTATGCCTGTTTAGACAGCTACCATTCCTACCGAGAAAACCTGCACCTTTATTTATTTTTCTTTTATTTTTATTTAATTTTTTGCGCCTGACCTTTGGCGGGGCCTATCGATTGAATGCGGCGGTGGGTGTGCCGTTCGACGCCTTTTGTTTGCCTTTATTTTCGTGGCAGCAGAAATAAATTGCAACGAAAAGTTTGGGGCGTTGCCATTAAGCCGCAGCTTTGTTTCTTCATTGTTTGTCCAGAAATTTAACAGAAAATTTCACTGCACGAATCTAATTTTCATCAGGCGAATAAAGGAGAGTGCAACCAGCAAAATGAAAAATCCTATTAAAGTTCAACCTTAGGCAACAAATAAATTTGAAAGTTCACGTTTGACACCCCAAAAACAACAAAAAAAAAATTTATAATTAGCTTAAATTTGCGGCTGACAAATAAATTTCCCTGGCCAAGTTTGTGGCTTAAGTCTTTTGTTTCGCAACGAGGTCAATTTTTTAAATTCTTAAATTCACAAAACCAAAAACCCACAAAAATTACCAAAAAAAATATATATATGAAAAACTAAAATAAACCAATTCATGCCACAAATTAGAATAAATGTTGCTTGATGGAAGGTCTCTGGCAAAGTGCTTCCATTACCAAACCAAAAAAATCACACACAGCAAATATCAAATGATTCAATTGTTGTTGCAGTCACAATTGTTGCTCTTGTTGTGGTTGGCGTCCACAACTGGAGGCCATTTGTTGTGCAGCGTTTGTTGGCATGAGTCAAAGTTTTTCAGTTTTGCCAAAAAAAATAATTGCCAAAATGCAGACACTCGGAAAATGTCGTGCGTGGGTCTCGCAATCGTGTTGCATAAAAGTAAAGCGTATTTCGTTTTAATTAAAAACCAACTGAAATCTTCCAATAAAGAGACTCACATAAATTTTTCCGCATTTCGCAGGGGCTTTATAGGATGAATTATCACACATAAATCACCGAGCAGCCAACCAGGTCCAACAGATCGAGAGACCCGGCAAGCTTTTCTTGGCCTGTCGCCTGACATGACATTTCACTTTCATTTCCGAAGTTTGTGTCTTGCATTAAAATCATTTTTATATGCACAACCGACTCCCAAGCCAAGTTCGCGTTTGGTAATAAACGCCGAAAGTAAAACGTACAATAAAATGCGATCGATCGCTCGGCTGAAAACAAAAGCAACAACAAAGCCCTAGCAAATAATAACAAAAACAAAAATTCACTTGCACTTGCGGTAACGCCCCTTCCATTGGCTATATGTACTCTACTACAAATAAAATCCAATAAATTTATATAGAAGCGAGGCAAAAGAAAGTGAATACTCATAATTGAAATAAGTCACGTTCATGTTCATGGCAGAGTCACAGACACGAAAAGTGTTTCGTGTGTGTGTGTGTGGGTGCGTTTCATGTGAAATTAAATTGTTTTTCCCATTTAAAGCATGTTAAAAAATAAAACAACTTCTCGAAACGAAACAATCCTCTATTAATTTTATGATCTGCCAAAAATGTTGATAAATTCCTATTAATAATAATTACTTTGCATATATTCATATAACACATAATGTGTGCCACATGCTATTAAAACTATCAATTGTCGCTTTAATGTCAACAACTGTCAAGCGCTTATCTAGCTACCTACTTTATTTAAGCCGATTTCCGCACGTCCTTGACTTTAAAAAAATTGTCTAATTTATTTGTGGCGGTTTATTGCATAACAAGAAATGTAATTAAAGACAAGCTACACAGTAGTCCGGCAGAGCCGCAGCGCCAGTGCAAATGCATGGCTCTAATCTGTTTATCACACGGCCAATTAATTTTGATTAGATACAGGTAATGCAAAGAGATACACAACAAGAGAGCGGCGAACGAAGCGCAACTAAAGCGAATGCTGATAAGAAACAAAAAAAAAATAAATAAGCTGCAAAGTCTGCTTGCTCAAAGCGGAAGACAAAGCAAGACAAATACAAAAAAAAAATACAAAAATAAAAAAAAAAAAACGCATACCAAAATCAAAACACAAAACAACAATCATTATGTAACAATGAAAGTGCAGCAAACGTTGAAGAAGCCAATCAAAAGGTAGCCATAAAAACGTAATAAATAATAACAAAGATTATTGGATTGCCAAATATTTGTTTACAATTTAGATGGAAATATGAAAACAGTTGCATGCTCAATGAAGTTAGAAATTCGAATGAAGATTAAACTTACCTGCTCGTCGAGGATTTCGTTGAGGTCCAGGCCATGCGTGGCATTTGGCTCGCTGCCCACCGACCACATGCGCAGCTCGTGCGGCGCACCCTTGAATAGGCCCTGCGTGGCGCGCAGATTGAGATTCAGGTCGCGTCCGAATGCGCTGAACGAAACGTTGTGCGATTTGATCGAGCTAACATCGCCGTCGAGCAGATGATTGCCCTTGCCGGCTCCTGCGGCAGCTGCCTGCTGCTTCAGCTCGCTGTAGTAGGCATTCTTGCTCAGATCCTTCTTCACATGATGCGGCTTCTGCACAGTTGCCCCAAGGGGCTCGCCGATGCTGCGACGCTTGCGCTGCAGACCGCCGTGGGGTGAGTGGTGCAACAGCTGCACGAGCTCATACTGTGGCACGGCGTCGTGTGTGTCCACATGAAACACCGAATGCAGTTGCTCTGGTGACATTTGTTTGTGCAGCTAAAGAGAGAAAAAAGGAAAAAGTTGTTATTAATTATATGCGACTGCTACAAATTGAAGCAATTGTTTGAGTATTATTTGAAAAATAATCAATAATTCAATGCAATAAAAGCACGCCATGATCACAAGTGTTTATACGGTTTGTGTTTGGACGGGCACTCAAGTGGTCTAAAGATTAACGACTCAGCTGAGCTGAACTGAACTGAGCCGAGGTTTGTCGGTCGCAGCTCGCGAGTATCTTCAGCAAGTGGGTCAGGGTCAGAGCGTCGCATGCCGCTTGGGTCTCTATGGGGCCCGAAGAAACCCAAGAAACAAACAAACTGTTAAAACCATTTGCGTGTACCCTTATCGGCGCAGTGCGTGTATAAGAAACTTTTAAGCTTATATTGGGAGCACAATAATTGCATACTTTGAGTAATAACAAATACACTTTTATTATTGTTAATGCGATTTTAATTTGCACGCTATTGTTGTTACTCACTGTTTTATTTTTGAAAAAAATTATAAAAATTTGTAGTGAAAAATCCGGCGATATGTGATATAAATTTAATCAAATAGAAATCAGTTGCAAGTTGTCTAAAAAATGTTATTTTTATTGAATTTTTTAAAATTTTTTAAATATATTCAAGATTCATTTGTTTAGAGTTACTAAAATTAAACACTCACAGAAAATCCCACTTCATTAATGATCAATATATATTTTTGTATTTTAATATGCTTTTCATTACACAAAAGTTCTTAAATATTATTATTATGAGTATTGAGTATTTATTTATATTACATCAAGAATGATTAATAGTTCATTACTGAATATATTTGCCTTTTTAGCTATAAATGTTCCTGATAAATTTCCACATTTAACGTGATTTCATTCTTAAATCTGGGCCATTTATACCTCTATGTGTGCTTTATTCTCAAATCTAAGACCACATTTCCGTTTTATGTTTCTTTGAGCGAAAATATTTACCGCATGTTTACATTCCGAACAGCAGCAACAAATCGCCAATTCGCTAAATTTGTTACAGGGTCAGCGCAGACTAGAATTTCCTTTAACAACTGGCACAGGCCGGCAGGCAAATACAAAAGACTTAGGCAACGAACTTGCTGCAGCTATAGCATGGATACAAAAAAAAAAAAAGTCTGGCTGGCAATTTAGGCAAATTTCTTGAATACTTAGCAACCATAAATGGCTCGCCGCAGACGAAAAGAGTCAAAATTGTACAGCAAATGACGACAACAACAAGAAAACTCAAAAGCAACATAAGAAGAAGACAAGGTAAACAACATAAAGTCTGACAGCATAGACAACATATTTTTTTTTTTGTTATGGTTGTTTTTTTTTATAGGTTGTTTTTGTGGTAAAACTTTATTTTTCGTTGTATAACAGTTAGCATGATAATTCTATTTTAATTGAAATGCAAGCGACGGCCGGTAAAATGAGCTAAATGAGGCGAATGCGACAGGTGAACAAACGCAAAGAGCGATGAAAACCTGACGCAGACAATGCCAAAGAGTTTTTACTTTCATTTGAAACGTGTTTTGACCACAGACGCGAAGAGCTACAATAGCCATTGGGGGTCGACTCTTGGCTCCGGACTGCACATTGAGCAATTTTTGTCCATTGAAAGTGAAACTGAAGCCAAACGATTGCCGATGACGCGCCAAGTGCGCGTCTCGAGTGCGACTCTGAGTTGCTCTTTGAGTGGAAATGAGTGTTGAGTGCCCGTGAAGTGCATGCGGAACGATGCTGCTGTGATTATCTTAGGGCTTCCTGGCTGCAAAAAACTCAAACATTTGGAAAGCTGCACCTGCAGCTATTTGCAATATGCAAATGGGGAATGGGGCCACACCCCTATTTCAAACACCAATCAACACTTGGCCAGTTGGTCAGCTTTGTGGATCGAGGCTGAGATGCAGGGGGGGCGGCCCTTGCTGCCAATTAATGGCAATTAATGGGAGTCAACAGCAAATTATGCAAAAGCCATTTGATGAACAAGATCAGCGCCAGCGATTAAGCTTGAAAACCAGGGATGGAAAGCTAAATATTATAAATAAAATACGAATCAATCACTTATTTTGTAAATGAACTACTAAAACTATACATTGATATGAAATGAAAAATATTAAAGCAAATATTTCAGGTTGACATTAAAAAAAGATTTGATATAAATCTAATAAAAGATTTTTAAATTTTACATAATATATTAAAATCAAGATCAAGGCTATAAATGGGTCTTAAGTGAAATAATCTTTAGTTAAAATTTGTCAATGCGCTAAAGATACTCTGAATATTATTGTATATATATTTTTAAATATTGTGTATTATAATTTAAATTGGAAAATTTTAGACATATCGAAGTCAAGAACAGAAGATTGAGAAGAATGTTCGAACTGGTAACAGTCCTGAAGTCTCTATGGCTTATTCAGAGAACTGTTTAATGTATGAAACAAAAAAGACCACTAAATTTGAATCTTATAAACGTTGGACGCTAAGAAACCAGTTACTTTAAGTAGTTGTCATTTGATTTGAATGTCACACAGCTCGAAAGATCTGTGAACCAGTGAGCTGAATCCCAACTAATCATTCATCGATGGCTCACTCAGCCGCTGCGACAACGGCTGCTGGCGATTTGTCCAAGTGGTGTTCGCTTTAATTTTCGACAGGGTGCAATGACGGATATTGTGAAATGTGTGCTTGTAATTTGTATATACCCTGTTGATGTTGTTGTTGCTGTTGTTGTTGCTGTCGTTTGCTGCTGTTTGTCCGCTCGTTGTCCGGTTGTTTTTGCTGTTTTGTGTGCGCAATTACTGAAATTGTGCGATTACTCATACGCCCGATATAACCGGCATGGTGACTACAACTGCGACTACTTAAAAACAACAACAACAACAGCATTGTGGCAGCTACCAAGTCAAAGTAAAAGGTGTAGCCGCCATATTAGCGCAAAAAGTGTGCTTCAAATTGGCCACGGGGAGGCCAATACTCTGTTTATGGCGTATGCACACTTATCTTATCCACTGTCCGTTGTGCAATTTTCTTGCGCCCGGTCAAAGTCAACATCAAAATCGACACCTCTCGATACGAACGCTCGGAAGAGTGTCACTCGACCTTTTGCTAACCAACCGTACAAAGAAATTATTCACTTCAACTGTGAACTGTGTTAACTACGCACAGTGATCATAATATAAATAGCCTATGCTGTTGTTGTTTTGTTTTTTTTTTTGGGCTGGGTGTTGTTGACCTTGCCTCGCTCGACAAGCGCCGGAAATTAGCAAATGCTTCTGTTGGCGCCAATTTTGTTGTTATTTTCAATCTCTTTTTTTTTTCTTAATTTTTTTTTCACGTACATTTTCTGTTTGTAAGCAAAATTAACAAAGTGCGAAAAGTTCAGGGTGCCATAATACCTGTGACTTTAGCTGCGCCTAATGGAAAGCCATTTCGTTGCCTTTCCGGGAAGCACTTTTTAGCTGGGACTCTGGATAAATGTGTCCAAAGGTTTTAGACAAATTAATTGGGTACTCTGGATCGCAGGTTAAGTTGTGAAATTTAGAAATTTTTTTTTATAAAAAATTACAACAAATTGAGTAATCTCTTATATGTAGAAATCAAGCGTTAAATTTGTAATCTATTGAATCACAGGCACTTCAATGCAATTATTAAGAATGTTCTCATATAATAGTTGTCACACACACACACACACACACACACGCAAATTCATATAACGCTCAATCGGTCATTGGCGGGAACGTGACCCAAGTCGCAGCTATATCCAAAGATAAAAGTCAAGCGTGACAGGCAGCTGGAGCAATGTCTGACAGAGCGCAACAACAAACATCAGCAACTACTGTAACAACAACAGCAACAACAATAACAACAAAATCAAATCGTGCCACACAAATTTCAACCGCCAAAGTTCTTGATTTCACAATTAAAAGGCTTAATTTATTTGGCCAGCAAAACTGCAATAGATATTCCCGGCCAAAAGCTAGGGAATAGGTTGAGCAAGAGGAAGGGAGTTTCATATTTTGTTTGCGTTTTTTTTTTTGACAGCACATAAAATATGAATACAGCAACAACAACTGCAATCGGATGACTCATGCAGTTATAACCAATCGATTCTTGAGCTGCTGCTAGTTTTGTGTTGTTGTTTTTCTTGGTGCTGCTGCTGATGTTGTTGTTGCTGTTGTTGCTGTTTTTGCATTGCCTTGTTGGTTTCTATAATTTTTATGCTTGGTTGCGATTTGAAGGGCCTCGTCATAGTTTGTTTTTTTTTTTTTGCAGCTTTATGATGCTGCCGTTGCTGTACGTTGACGAGCCACGCAACAAAGTCAACTTTAATTGCAGTCTAAGTTGCAATCGGATACGGAGCCTCAGTCTAAGCGGTGTCGCAAGCGGCATCTCTGTTAATATCCAAACACGAAGGAGCACGAAACCATCTAATGTATATTTCAGCTCTAATATGGTGTGTGTCAATGAAATGACACGATTTGAAGCTGGAGCAAATGTCAAGAAAAGATTTCATTTAGATGTATACTAAAGTATGAAAATCTTATGCATACTCATACTAAAGAAATATATATATAGATATATACTTGAGTTACAAGTCAGAAGTGTCCCAACATCACTTTAAAGTATTTTAAAATGCAAACCACATCATAAAAAATGAAGATGTCAAAGAGCAGCAGAAAATTGGTGGCTATAACTGCTTTTAGGCAATGCTAATAAAATTATATGTATTTTTTGTTTAATGGGTGAAAAAGATTATCTAAAATTATATTTATCGTCAAAATGTATATACGAAACCAATTACCACTTATACGACGCATTATACATTATATATGTATATACACTGACAACAGATCTGTTGATCTATTGAATTCAAGCTACCACTCCTATCCACACCTAAAAATATAAAATTCTGTTTAACGAGCTCTATTTAAACATTAAAGTCAGTCAGAACGCAGAGGGGATAGGGAAAAAGTCTGTGGCTCAGCATGAAATCAAAAAAAGCAATAAAAAGAAACAACGATCACAAAAGCAATCAAAAGGCAACGACTGAAATTTACTTGAAATAATTACAAGAACTTTTTACGTCTGACCTTGGCCATAATTCGTTGGCGCAGCTTTTTCTTTGAGACAAAAGCTGAGCGTGCGTTTGTTTTTTCAATGAGAGGTGTGCACACACACACACACACACACATACATGTAAATGTGTATGCTTATGTTTAATAACAATGCCATTTGTCTGTTGTGGGCGTAAAAGCGAGAGAGAGAGAGAGAGACTAGAGAGAGCGAGGTACTGAGAGACACTCAGCTGGAGTTAAATTACTGAGTCTTTGCTCGCTTTAAATAGTTTTGTAATTTAATTAATATACAAAAAATGTTTTAAATGCTAATTACGCACAATGCGAACGCGCGCCACAAAATGACAATGAAAATTGTTTCTGGCGGCCATTTGAGTCACTTGGCTTTTGTCATTGTTATTGTTGTCGTCTGTCAAATACAACGGTTAACTGCCATTGTCTTATCGAGTGCCCCACGAAAATTTCGTATTGCATTGAATTGATTGATGAGTTCTTCGGTATAAGCCAAAAACGTGATAGGCCCATATCTCAAGGCATTTTCAGCTATAAATTTATTTATAAACGATAAATAAAATACAATACTTACATCTGGCAGTGCCTGGCATATTGTGCTGGCCAATACAAGCGCTGTGATTAAGCCAAATATTGAGAACATTGTTTGTTGTCTCTGTTGTGTGATCCTAAGAAACTTAAACTGCAAATAAAAAAAGATGTGTGGAATAAAAGGAAATTAATTTAAAGCAAATAAAATGTTTTTGATAAATTTAAAAATTTTACAAAATTAAAATTCAATATATATACATATATGCCATAAGAGAAATATAACTTAAAAAATATTTTAGTTTGCGATCAATCTAAAAAATTCTTTAAAAATATAATAGTTATTTTTTTTATACTTAAACATAACTTAGTATTTTGTTTTGTTTTTAAACTTTTTTGTTTTGTTTTTGTTTTTAAACAGCAAAATAAAAAAAAGTTTAATGGCAAAACAAATTTAAAGCAAATGAAATGTTTTTCATAAATATAAAATTTTACAAAATTAAAATTAAATATGTATATTCTATGAAAGGAGTATTTAAAACACTTCTCCAATATCAAATTTTAACAGAAAATTACATACACATAATCAATACTAAATATTTATATTGAACATACAAGAAAACTTTGAAATTAGCATAATATATACTAGACTCCCACGTTTTATTTTTACAGTTCCTTTAAGCCAGCTTATTGCCAAATTAAAATTGCATTCAAAATACATTAAAACGCACCTTCCATATTTTACAGTTCCCTATGCCGACCACCCTTCTTCTATTTGGTTACGCTCGAATGGACATTATGCCAGTAAGCCAAGTTTGTGCTGGCATCCTCGGCAGTCGCAAAACTGTTGCAATTTTGGAGCTGTTTGTTGTTGCTGTTTGTACAATTAATAATTTGTATTTATTGTACAAAACCTACTTTTCTGGCCCGCTGGCTGTAATTAATTATTGCGTAAGGCCAAGAAGCTACAGGCAGCTGTAAAAACGACAACAACAACTATAAAAGAAATAACATTGATGTTATTGTTGTTGCAGCACATCCGTCCGGGCGTAAATGCCATCGAATGCGGCTAATTGTCAATAATGATGCAGCGATGCGTGGCAAGAGGCGGCAGCATCCACAGCGACATGGCCAGACCTTTGACAAACCAACTAAAAACAAACAAAACTGCCCAGTAACAACACCAACAAATCAGCAACAACATGGACCGCTGCTGTTGCATTGTTGCAACATCGACTCTTACAACAAATTGCATGACATTTGCCTTTCGGCTTAATGCAAAGGGAGTGCTGCGAAGCAGACGTCGGCCAGCTCGTTTATCGGATATCCAATTTTAGAGGAATTCACATGCAAATTTTGCAAAGATCCAAAGAAAGTTTTTGTGTGTTTTTTTTTTTAAATTATTTTTTATCTAAAATGTCTAACTAAAATATTAAAGAATTATATATTATGGTGCATATTTTGAGACCAATGCAGAAAAACAATTTTTATTTTATTCCGTAAACATGAATTTCATAAACGAAAACCTAGATCTTGATTTGAACGTTCTCCCCAATATAAAATTTCCCTTATTCATTCATCTGTATGGAACAGCGATCTCGGAAATTATAAAAGCTAGAGAAATAAACTGTCCGTCAATATATTATCCTCAGTCATACGTAAAACAAGTTGGTTATTCTTTTTCGATATCTTGCTCCGTTTTATTAATATTGATAAATATGAATTTGAAGACAATTTTTTCTTAGAATTCTAGAAAAATATAAGAGCTAAAACCAACAACAGTAGTTTATTATGTTTTCATAAAGCATACGTAAATCGATTCAAATATTTTGGTTTTTGGATACCATCCTACATTCGCCCCCAATATCAAAAAAAACACGTCATTCATTTGTTTTGTACATAAATTGAAATTATCTTTTTCTGGAAATTTTTTGTGGTTCAAACTTTTAGTTAAGAGGGTTTTTTCAAGAATTTAGTTCCATATTGACTAAAGTATGCAGCATGTCAAAAGCATTTGAGTGTGTATGTGTGATTTTGTGTATGTTTACAAAAGGGTTAAAATCTTTATAACGTTTTGATTTTTTGTGTTAAATTGTCAAAGTATTTGTTTAGCTCTCAATTTGATTGCATCTTGGGTCAGGCAATATTATATTCAAAAAACCAAAAACTTAAGTTTCGCTGATTTTAAGTTTATTAGAATTGCCTATTTGAACACATTTGATTTAAAACAGGTTTTGCAAGGGTATACAAAAAATAAGATAAGTCCCCTCAAATTGTGGGCGCGTCAGCATTTGCAGCTGTGCCCTATTTTAAATGACGTCCGCCGCCGTTCACCAAATTGCAACTCCCCCGATTTCGTATGCCATCAACCATTGAGCGCGTGTGTGCCGAAGAAAGTGAAATTGCCTAAACATTTAATTGCAAGTTATTGGCTCTCGTTTAAAACTTGGCCACAAATTTGTCTGCGCCGGGGCAGAAAATAAAGAAACCTAAGCCACGTTCGCTTTGAAGGCGTGCATTTGCGTCAAATGTGGGTTGAGTGGGTTTTTCTTTTCGACAAGAAACGTTTAGAAGGGGCCTGTTGGGACAGCCCCCAGATAACCAATTAGTCCAGTTAGAGATGAAGACATTAGTGGGTCACTTTAGGGTTAATGGCAACGTGCTGATGTAATTAGGAAATTATGGTAGCAGATAACAAAGGCAACAAAGGCTTACACAAGGAAAAATAAAAATAATATAAAAATAAATCCAAACGAAATTATATCAAAAGACTTAGGCAACGAACTTTTTGTGTACAAAATTTCCAAATTAACATTTTGTTATTATTAAATAGCTTTATTTTGAGATAAAACAGAGAACTCACAACTTATATTTCTAAGAAAACTTTTTCACTTTCAGAAATTAAAACTTGCTAACTTGCATTTCCCCGGAGGCCAAAATATTCTGATAAATAACTCTCTAAGCTCTATAAAATTTCAATAACTTTATAAAAATTTATAAAAAAAATTTTATTTATTAATAAAGAATTTGTCATTTACGCTTTGCATATCTTGTTTTTTTAATATTTCATATTTATCTTCCTCAAGTTCACTAAGCTCTGCTCAAAGGGCAAATGGATTAGGCGGCTTTGATTGGCCTCCAAACATATGTAAGTTCAAAGCCACCGAGTCAGCTAAACGGGTAACAGCACTCAACGGTAAAGTTTTTGAATAACCTTGGGCAAAACTTTCACCCGAACGAGACAAAACAATAGAAAAAAACATCATCATCAAAACGAAATTAATTCATCAAGGTGTCAAATTATGACGAATTCGGATTCGAATGTCAACGACAATTCGAAACGATAACGAAAACCTTAATGCATAAATGCTACCGAAAATAAAATAGAAATCAAGTTGAAAAATGCTGACTTAGATGCAGTTGCAGATGTACTAGACCGACTTAAATATACCCTACCTAGAACAGAAGAGCAAGCCAATTCGTTAATAAATTATTTCTCAACTTAAATTAAAGATGCTGTAAAAATAATTTTATAGATGAAAGTTCTTCGCCTATAACACCCAATTGACGCATTTGTATGTAGGGTATAAAGCAAATTATTTATTGAATGCTCCCAAAGGTGACGTGTTTATGTCTTTGGTTTCTGTTATCACGCATGTATTTTACATAAATCCACCGTAAATACAGTTATGCGGCAAATGAAACAAAAAAAAAAAAAAAAAAAAAACAAAAATCATATTGAAAATGAAATAAAACGGAATCAAACTTATCGAATGGTGCTTCTTGGCTTGTCTTGGCCATTTTGTCAATTCGATGTTTGGCGTATGCATAATTAAGGTCGATTAGGGCTGGTTTTGTTTGTGGGGTCGATGATGATGTTGATCGTGATGATCAAATGAATCTTGACTCAAGGTTATGGTTATGGCAATGCTTAAAATATTGCATTTACTCAGACAACTCTGAGCTTGCACAACACGAAATCAGACCGATACCAAAAAAATATATATGTACCTGCATATAAGTAAATATATTTCTTTTTATATTTATTTATATATTTTTTTATTGGCTTGTGGCATCGCGTGCATGGCCAACTGTTAAATTATGTAATGCACATCAAACGGTAACAGTTTTCTCAGTTTGCACTGTTTGCTGCAGCAATTAAGCTTTGGAGCCAATTTAAAAGCCGTCACCAAACAGAAGCGCTCAGAAAGCCAACAGTTAAATCGCTTTGGCCACATTTCGAGCATTGTAAGTGTGGAATTATGCCAAAAAGGCATTGAAAGAAAAATTTCAAGAAAGCCGACACACAGCATGGGCTGCTGCTGCCGAGGGGGGAGGCGACGTTGGTTGGTGAAGGGGCAGCCGCCAAAAAAGCAAGTTGCATTGTCAGCTTCCGCATAATTATGCCGACACAGACACTTGCCATATATTTAACAGAGTGAGCGTCTGTTTTGTCTGTTTCAGGTCTGTCTGTCTGTCTGTCGCTGTGCTCTGTTGTGGCTTTTGGCCAATGCATTTTTTTGTTGTTTTTTGTCTGCCTGCTTATGGGAATTTTTGATGGCTCTTGCCTTTAACTCTGAGCTATGAGCTGTGAGCTTTTAGCAGCATTTGGTAATTGTCTCTTTCTTTTGGCTTTCTTCACCAATTTGCTGACACAACAACAGCAGCAGCAGCAGCGGGCTCGCAGCTCAAACTGGGGGCGTCAGCGTTTTACTTTAATTGACATTGACAGTTGACCACAGACTCATCGCCCCACCCCACCGCTCTCCGCTGCGCTCGGCCCAGCCATCTGCCAACTGTCTCTCAGCTGTCGTCGGCATGGAATAATTGCTGCTGATATCATCGCCAAGTTTTTTGTCCACACCTGTGCATTGGCGGCTACTTAGTTGCCTAGTGCTGCACTTTGGTTGATAATGAACTTATTTTGATAAATGCTGGTCAGTGCAAAATGCCGCTGGCATTTCTCAGGCTTGCTGCGACAACGGGGCGCATGAGTAATGGCATTTTCTTTGGCTGCGCCCGGTTAGGTAATAATTATGAGTGAAGTTTTTAGTTCAACACAACGTATGACGAGCTCTTTATGGTGTTTTGTGTATAAAAAAGATTATATAATAAACATCGCAATTGAATATTGTAATCACACACAAAACACACACAACAACAATAATGATGGATTAAAGTAATAATAACAAAACGAAACGAAACTCCTAAATCTCTTATATAATAATTCTTCCTTTCGAACAAATGCAGATGATTTGCAAAACTGTGAAATGTCTCGCAATAAGACCTCTAAAAACGGAATTTAAATCTTAATTAACAAACAGCTTTTCTCATCCTTATTCAGCAAATGACACATAAATGCGACTTTCCTACGCTTATCGCGCGGCAAGTACCCAAAACTGGAGCCGCAGCTCCCACACAAATCACAACATAATCTACTGTGTAGCATAACAAAGTGACATAACAGAGTTCAACTGCGAACGTTTTGCAAAGAAATCAGCGCACAGCGCCAAAACCAACAAAAGATAATAAATTTGATTTCTCGGTTTACATGTTGCAGGTTGCAAGCAGCTCGACGGCGACAATGATGACGGAAAGGATTACGTAAAGTGTCTGCGACCTGAACTCTTTGCATTTGCTTAACATTTCAAATCAGCTGCAATTTGTCTGTGTGTGTGCGAGTGTGTGTGTGTTTGTAAAAGGGCGAGCGAATATTTTCTATTGTTTGCATTCGGCACAATAGAGTTGGGAACTTGTACCTTGAATGTGTGTTGAAAAGCCGCTGACAACTAACGAAGCCAAAAACAGCTGTGCAAATGTGTTTGCCTAGCCAAAAAAAAACCAAAAAACCCAAAAAAAAAAAAAAAAAAACACGCAGCTGGAATGTAAATTTTTAATTACATTGATTGAAATGCTAAAAACAAATTATTTTTTACTCGATTGAAAAACAAGTTCTATCTAATAAACTATTATAAAATTTCATATATTTGACGTAAGCAACACGCGGCCCATGGTGCGTATACATAATATGTGTGCAAGCAAATCATAAACCATTTAAATGTGCAAATATTAAAACAGTCCGCGAATTATTAAAAGAAGAAATTGGTAAATAAAAAACAACAAACAAACAGCTATTAAAATAAAAGAGACGCAATAAGACAGCGGCGTTGAATAATTAAGGCTCAAACTAAAAGAAATGCCAAAATTTGGACTAACAAAAATCAGTCAAAACGAAAATGCCACAAAAACTGTTTATTTATTTATGCCATAGAACGGGCAACAACAACAACAACACGCTGGCAACAAAATTATTTCGGAATTGAAAATGTTTTATTGCAGCTGCAATTGTTGTTGCTCTTGTTATAATTTTCCAGCTGTTGTTACAACATGCAACAGACAACACACACACACATAGGCACAACAATAACAAGTACATTGCGTGCAGCGTTGCGGTCGCCTGTCGGAAAAACTGTAAGCCGCAAAATGAAAGTGAAATTGAAATTGAAATTGAAGAAGACGTCAAAAGCGCTGCGCAAATAACATGGAAAAACTTGGATACTACGTGTTCAAGCATGTATTATGCATTTGTCTACAATTTTCGTAACGGTTAAACTGATTACATTTATGACATTTGAATTTTTAATTTATCTCTTTTAAAATTTTTGCCAATGGTGTTTTTTCCATAAGCGCTAATTAAATTTTTAAAAAATTGCAAATGCAATTAAACATCACAGCAGGAAGTAAAAAAAACAAATAGTTTATCGTTAGGGCGGTTAACAAATTTGTCGAACATGGCTTTAACTAAATAGCAAAACATTTATTTGTTAATTTTAATAAAAAATTTAGTAAAAAACAAAAATTGCCTTTAGCTATTAAGCAACAAATATTTTTATAAATTTTTAAAGAATTGCCCAAACGAATTTGCATGAAATCGATGAAGTCGGTAAACAGTTTTTCCACACTTTTAAGAAAAATTAAGAAAATCATGCACACATTAGCAACACTAAATAACGTTGAAAAACTATTTATTAAATGTTGGAAAGAAAAAAAAAATGCAATTAAATAAAACAGACACACACGCACACATAAAGAGTTGAACGGCTAGGCGACAGCAGACGGAGAGACAAACAAACAGGTTACTCGGGTTTCTTCTTCGGTGTCAATGAAAAGGCAAAGCGAACAAAAAAAAAACAAATAACTAAATAAATAAATAAATAAATAAAAATAAAAGATGAATTAAAAAAATGGACACTGTCGTTGAGCTGATGAACGATGCCTCTCAGCGAACACAGCTGACAAGGTTTTGTATACCCGTTTATCGAGAGCCTACAATAACTCTCGGAAATACAATTCATTTGCGTTATAAACAAACGCTGTAAAAAGGGTGTCCATAGAATTCGAATACATAGAAAGTTGCAAATCTACTGTTACAGTCTGATCGGAGCTAAGATCATTATGCATACAAGTTAAAAGCTGGCTAAGTGAGTAGCTGAAAGCTTTGTGAGCTTCTCTCTCCCTCATGCTCTTGCTCTTTCTCTCTCTCTCTCTCTCTCTCTCTCTCTTTCTCTGGGCTTTGTTGCAATAGCAGCTGCAATAATTGCAACAAAACAACAGCGAGGAGAGCAGAGTAAAGCGTATCGAGCAATAATAACTGTAGCAATATTACAAAATCGCTACGATCGAAGCCAGAAAGCGGCCCAAAACAACAACAACAACAACAACAACAACAATGAGATAATAACGTGTACAACCAAAATATCAGACAACAACAATGAAAAGTCGCTTTAACTACATACAATCAAATATATATATACAATATACAAATAAAATAAAATCAATTACGTATTGCACACTGATGAAACTAAGAAACAAGCCCACTTTTTTAACAGACATACAAAAAACAAAAAAAAATAAAAATAAATAAATTCAAACTTGAGGTAATACCTGAATTGTTCGATTTGTGTATTATGCGATTTTATGATTTTGCAATTAGCAACTTTAAATGATACAAAACTAACTTCTATTCAATGAACTCAGAATTGAACAAATCCATCCAACACGTGTGAAGGCTTTAATTAACTAAACTTGTCCGAAAATTAGTAAAAGCCAACTAAATTCATTTGTTTGCCATCATCAGAAAGCTTATAATGAGCAATTAATAACTTTGGGACCATGTGTAAATCTTGGCTTGGCCAAAAGCGTGCTTAGTCAGCTTTGTCTGTCTGAAGAATCAGTAAAAACCAAAAAAAAATTTTTTAAAATTTTAATCATGTGATCTAAATTAAAAGGTCGAAGCAAAAACTTTTTTAACCAATAAATTAAGATTGGCTAAAAATTTATTTTTAAAAACATTTTAACAATTCAACTGTTGATAATAACAAAAATAATAAAAAGTCAAATTTTGAAGACGTTTTTACTCAAATTTTCTTTATAAATTATTCTTTTTTTCGTAAAAAATTTGAAAATTTTATTTAAACTAAAATTATTCTTAAAAAAAAACTTTCAAGACTCTAGCAAAAAATTTTTCCTGGCGCTCTTTTTACATTTTTTTGACTTATTATTTTAATTTTAGTTGAATTTTTAAGCTTACCTAAGTTTGTAATTTGTTTAACTTCTCTGTGGCCAAAAATGGCCCGCGAATTTATACAAAAATCCTTTTGGAAATTTTTAAAATTTTTACAGCACTCTCATTCGCAGATAGAAATACTCGCGTGCGATGGACTTGATGAATGCGAATTGAAGTAATTCTTGTTATTTCCGTTGGAACATAGAAGACGATTAACCGTTATTGGGTTTGAAAATATCAGCACGTCTGCGCCTGCGCCCTGTGCTCTTCTCTGGCTCTGACTATGGTTCCGATCAACAGATGCGACGATAGCAATAACGATAACGATAGCGATAACGATAACGAAAGCCAAGCGCGCGCCGATAACTGATTACTGATTGGTGATTACTGATAACTGTAGAACAGAATAGAACAGAGCAGAACACAAACACAGAACCAGAACACAGAACCCACAACGCGAACGGAAGAAAGACGAACAGCGATTAAACTGCAGGCGGGCAGTGCGCTAAGATTAAATACGGCGTGAAATTTGCTTGGCAGACGACTTTTCGTTGTTGTTGTTGTTGTTAACGAAATTTATTTTTCACTCATTCCATTTCATTGTGATCGTAATTGTGATTCTGATTGTATTGCTTTTATTATATCTTAACCTTCTCTGGGCTCAGAACACGAAAAAACATAAACAATAAAAAAGCGCGGCGACGACGCACCAGCAGCAGCAGCAGCGGCAGCAGCAACAACAGCAGCAGCAACAGCAACGGAAAAAAATGGCAGACTGTCTGACTGTTGGGTGCGAGCGAGATGGCAATTAAAATGGAGATGAAAGGCAGATTCACTTTTTTTTATATGCTTTTGGCGCTTTGCTTTTGTTTTGCCCAACACGATTACGAAAACGGAGAGTTGCGGAGATTGCGAAGATTGAGCTTAATTCAATGGAGCTGAAGCTGCTGCCTTTTCTTAGTTGGGGTTGTTTTGCTTGCACTTTTGAGCACCGATTTGGCGTCGCGTTGCCACTGCACTGGGTAGAACTTAAAGGCAGCCTTACATAAGCAGCGCTCTTTGGGAACTCAATGGACTTGGGTTTTTTTTTTTGTATTCCAAATTTATTTATTTTTTTTTTTGAATTTCGGTAGTTGGCTTGACGTATCGCGTCTGCGTGCCGTTTTTGTGGCCGTCTACGGAAACTGGTCGGCGCACACTAAAGTTAACGTTCGCTTGGGCAGAGCTGCGCAGTCCAAAAAATATAGCGCACAATGATCGGGCCAGCAGCGGCAACAACAATAAAAGCTGACGACGACGCAAGCGAGACAGACAACAACAAAGCCAGAGCGGAGCTTTGGCCCAAACCGTCGTTGCCGTTGCCGTTGTTGTTGCTGTTGTTGTTGTTTTTGGTGTTGCTTAGGCCCAACTTAAAGCCAAAGCCACATCCAAAGTTGCCTTGAAAGCTTCCAATGAAAGCGAAAACGAAAACGATAGCGACAACAAAAGCAGCAAAAACACTTGCATTTTTCATAGTCAACTTGAGTCAGCTTTTGAGTGAAACTTTGAGTGGAAGTTTGAGTCAGTCTGTGAGTGCAACGGTGTCTCTCTCTCTCTGTCTCTCTCTTAGTCTCTCGACACGTTGAATGACATTTAGAGTGAATTTTTGTTGCTGAAAAGCATTTGATTAATGTTGTAAAGATTTGTTTTTTGTTATTTATCTGCAGTTTGCGATCTGTGCATCAAAACATTACTCACATGCAAATTTCCAGCCACAAAACAGACATTGTTTAATTAGTGAGATTATGGGGAACAAAAATTAATTCAAAATGTGTCATTGAGGCATCGACAGCACAGCACATTATCTACAAGGAAGCAATTCCAATTAACTGTTTAGTAAGAATTTAGATTAAAGCTGCGCTTTACTAAAAGGAATAATTGTTAAAGAAGTTTATCGAGCTTAAAAACACACATTGAATGACCTAATTTGTCGATAACTTATAAATCTTGTTGTTTTTTGGATTCAACTCCTTTAAATAAGGGCAAGTTCAATGTCTCATATTTTGAATTTTGATCAAGCGATTGTGGTCGAATCAGTTTCGCTCTGACTGCTCCTATATCATCAATATCCAATGCAAATGCACAATCAAGCGCACCAATTAAAAGGTAATTGTTCCACATTCGATTAACTAAATCGAAACTGAGCTGGGAAGGTGGGGGCGGCTAAAAATTGAGGTGGATCGGCACAGTGAACCCCGCACACGTAATACCAGCAGTCGTCGATTGGGTGAAAAGGCAATGAACCAATCAGCTAAGGTGTATCAATTCTGATGCGTTGCTTTGACTCAGATCAGATTGTCGGTTTCGCATTCGAACTGGTGTCCGCTGGATGACCCCAATTTCGGTTAAAATGCGCTCTTACATAAAGTGGATAGATTCAAATCTTCGGTGTCATTACACGTGTTCCTTCAAGCGCTGCACTTCAAGCGACATTTAGCCCCAGCTGTGATAGAAATCTATTAATGAGCTGTGATATTTTCCTCAGTGCCCCCCCAATGCTGGGGCAGCAACAGGTTTCGTTTAATGGATCGCCGAATACTACGACTACCGTCGACTGCAACTCCGAATCTCACTTGAACTCATTACTTTAATGTGAATTTCGTGTTAATTGCTTTGCATTTGTTTACATTGTCTTAAATTTGCTGTGTTTATTGACACTTTTCGCTGCTTTCTCACAGCCTGTCTTCTAATTTGAAATGCCAGCGCATTGGCATTACCTTTAATTATTGTTAAGCCCCTCACATCGACCTGCTTTACGCTAATCGCAACAATTTTTGCTACGCTTTGTGCACTGTTTGATTTGTTCTTCACCTGTCTGCGGTTTAAGCAGAATTATTGAACCTCAGATAAGTTTAGTCCATCAAAAAAAAAAATTAAACAATGCAAAAATTAACGATTGCATTTTGGTCATGATTTTAAATAAAAATCGATGCAATTTTGAAAAAATCATAATTTTTATATTTTTTGGAAAGAATTTTGTAAAAATATTTTTTTTCGAAAATTTGCATTTTTAATCGATTTTGCTGGCCTCAAATAGTATAAAAAACAACATTTAGCATGATTCTGAGTGGGTCAAATTTTTTTTCAAAAATCTTGGCGAAATTGAGAAAAATTTTGACATGTAAAGCTCTCCGGTCGATAGATCTCATACTTTAAACACCCATAAATTTGCCAAAAATAAACCGAATTTTGTGTTTGATGGCATTTTGGTCCTTATTTTTCAATTCTAAATTTAAAATCGATGCATTAAGAAAAAATTTTTTTTTAAATTTAAAATTGCAAGTTTTCATTTTTAATCGATTTTGCTGGCCACAAATAGTATTAAAAACAACATTTAACATCATTCTGATGTTAAATTTGTCAAAAATAAAAAAAAAATTTTTTGGGTTTTTTCAGAAAAAATAAGCAGAAATAGTATTATTCTTACTGTACTTAACTTAACTTCCTGCAATTCAATCTTACATAAATTTCTTTCGCATTTACTTTACATTATTTTTTGGGCACAAGTTCATAAACTGCCATAAATCCGGTAAACTTTAATTAGGACAGCAGTTCCCGTTAAAAATATCTTTTCCCATTTATAAGCCAAATATTCGGTATCACATTAATTCACGTCTTGGCAAAGGTCAATGTCATGGGCCTGCTGCATTGGACTCCAGATTGCGCAATGTCTACAACAATATGGGAACCGATCGAGCAAATTCGATTAATCATCTTATAAGCATCTCTCGCAATCGCTAATGGTAAATTGTCGTCGTAGAAGCCGTCAAAATGCAGTTTAAGTTAGAAAAGTAATGTCTGCAACGGGCCATCTATTAACGTAGCAAGATAATTTTATATTTATTGCTATTTCAAATTTTTATAAACAAAAAAAAAAACAAGTGAAACAAAGAAAATCAATAAACATTTACATAATTTTCAACATTTCACGCTGCCTGATTCCGATTTTCGATTCGAAAATGGAATTGAAAACGAGCCCAGCAAACAAACAATAAATAAACTAAAACCAAATCCGCCAACCACATTTACGAAACTGTCAACGGCAACCAACTTGGGTCATTTCAATGATGTAATAAAACTATAAAACAGCGACTAATCAGGTTTTAAACTCTAAACGAAATTGTAACATAAATGAACATATGTAAATATGAATTTTAAATTAACTCAAATTATAGGCTAACTGAAGAAATGTGAATAAATTAAGATGCAAGTCGAAAAGCTAAAAACCAAAAAAAATATTGCTCTAGTCAAAAGTCCTCGACTAGTGACACACCCTGTACAAAACTCAGATCTACGTTCAATTTCTTAGGATTTTGACATATATTAAAGAAAATTTTAAAATATATCAAAAACAAAAATATAACATCTATAATACAATATTGATTTCAGAAATATGTTTATGTATTTCTCCTATCTCTTATATATATTTACACAAAACCAGTATGCCCTTTTTGCTAACTCGATTTAAGTAAAGGGTATAAAAAAAGTCGAAAATTCAAATTGGAGTCTGCATAGAGCGACAAGTTGAAAATTGCAGCACTTTTAAAAATATTGGACCGAAGTCGATTATATTATAAGCATTATTGGCATTAATATGTCCGACCAGCTGGCTACCAGTTCCCAATTTCAATGGTTCAAAGCCCACAAAGACCAGAAACCGCTGTGGTTACAGCAAAGCGCAGCGGCAAACAGCCTCTGTTTGGAATCTGACCCATAAACTGGGTCTCTCTCCTTACTTCTCGGCGAACACAGTTAATGCGACTTGTTGTTGGCTCTGTTTATTTTCAAGCCAAATATCTATAAATATTCATAAGTTAGCACACAAGCATTTCGGGCTGGCTCCTGACTAGCAAAAGGAAAACAAGCTCTTGTTTTTTGGCCAGTAAATTTGGGCTATTAGATGTGCACAATTTTATGTCTACTAACTAGTTAAAGTCGCAGCAGGAATAACTGAAATTCAATCAAATTAAATACAAAAAAATATAAATATTTAAATACTAATTTTTTATAGAGTATAATTAAACTCAGAGAATAACATAAATCAAGAAATTGCTTTGTTAAAATATCCATTGCGAAAATTTGTTACACAATTATAATTTATTAATTGTATCGTGAGACAAATATTGGAAATAATTACCAAAATTTCGAAACAATGTAAACCCGAACTTTATAGAACAAGCATTGTTCATTCATTTACAAAATTTTTTTTTAAATACGATCACTTTTGTTACAGGTAATTTGTACCTAACTCAAGAATTACTTTCATACTTCTAAATCAGTTCAGGTAGATAATAAAATTTTAAATGATTCCTACTTCATTTTACAAGATTTTAGAACAAAGTATCATCAAAATTATATGAACAAATCAGTACGAATTTTTGCCTGCTCAAACTTTGATTTAGAGGATAATATTTTTTTCGCTGCAAAACATAAGACTGAAGCAACGAACCTGCAACATGCGGTTTATTAATATTAAAAGGCAATATGTGCAATAATGCAAAATAGTGAAGTTGTTCATCCATACCAAGAACTGCTAGGCAGGTTAGAATAAGAACACGGAAATTATTCATATATACAAGTATATATAAAGGTCTTTAACTTTGTCACTCCAATGATTACATGCAAATTAAGGTCTTGTTGAGAGGTTACACATTGTTGCTATACAGCCTGCAATTAATCTTCAAATCCCAGGGTTCATTGTCACATAGCCACATATTATTGATCAAGCACAATGCCAGCACATCGATTTATTGATCAGGCGCTAAAATTCGGTAGCAATTTCCTGCGCAGCGATAAAACAAATTTCAGCCTCAGCTAACATGCAATTATTTGATTAAGTTTGAATCATTTGGACGGGAGGCGTAGCTGACACTTGAGTTAAATCGATTTGTTGCGAAAGCTGAAACAAAATTTGTACAAAATTCAGAAATTCTGATTAATTGACTGAGAACAATACGAAAGACTGAAGCAACGAACTTGCAACCTACGCACATTGTGGCTTTAATTAAGATGAATGTGTTTAAAGGAATGCTGGCCAAAAATACAAGCAACTCAAATTCAATTAACACTCTATTAATCTTGATCAAAATGAGCATCGATACGGTGACAGTAAATATAATTTGGTAGCGAATTTTTTTAAACCGGAAATCATTGTAAATCAATCGGAGATCCTGATAAGAAAATCATTTTTGCCAAGAAAGAATGTTTTTCTACAATTCAATAAATTTCTGTCTAGACAAATGGAAGCTCGAACAATTTTGGGCATATAACTTTTATTACTTGGAAAAAATTTGTTAATACAATTTCAGTTATTCACATTTTTGAATAATTTAGCGTTATTTGAACGGGATTTTTTTTTTTGACCATTTAGACATGTATTTGCATACGGTTGTATTTAGGCGATGCACACGCCGCATGACGTGTTTTTGGGGTACTAAGTGCATCCCGGAGTAAAGTCAATAACTTGAAATTGAAGTTCCTTAGCCTTTGGCTTTGGTTGTTTTGATGCTTCACTTCATTTGAATTTGGGTTAATCAGCGATAAAGCGCTCATCGACGCACCAAAACGCCGTGTGCGAAAATACTTATTTACATTTTGAAAAAAAAATTGCATTTGTACATTTAAATATACATATGTATGTAAGAGAAAACACAAACAAAGTTATTATAAATGGGCTTTTTGTCTTTAGCTGCTAATTGCTTCTCATTAATTTGCATGTGAAATTAATTGCCAACATTTATGCATTGTTAAGCCTCTGCTTGTTGTTGTGTTGTTCATCAGTATTATTACTTCCTAGGCAATTGGTTTTGACAAGGTATGAAACACATCGCCTGTCAGCGGACTCAATAACACAAGTTAATATAACATTTAGCGGGAACTCTCATGTTTCGGAGTTCAAGTTTTTGCAATTGACCCATAAATTCATTATGCATGCAAAGTTGGTAATTGTATTCATATATCGCCTTTTACATTTGACGCACACACACGTAATTATGTGCTGTGCGACAGACAGACAGACAGACTTTTTGGACTTTTTGTCGGAATGTTGGATCGACCATTGAGCTGTTTTATTTCCGTCAACATTTTCTGTTATTAGACACAATTACAATTAATTTTCGTTTCAATTTCAATAGACAATGAATATCGGATAATGCGCTGAAAGGTCTTTGATTTCAATGGGATTGGGATTTGATGGGTTTTTAATGCCTGCCCAAATGTCATGACCGAGCATTCGCAGGGTCGCACCCGGGTTGGAGGATGGAGCATGTGAATTTATTATTATTTTTTGTTTATTCTCAATTAACCTTTCCGAATATAGAGTATTTTATTTATTGGAACGCATTCGCGTTCTGAATGTTGCACCTTTTATTTGTAATTATTGTCATATTTTAGACATAATTGCCAAAATTCACATCAAGAAATTAATTGACAATTAATACAAACCTGGTTTCGTGACCCATTATTCAAATGTTATCAAAACGCGTGCTGCCTGGGTTAATGTAAATATCAATAAAATAATAATAAATAAACACAAATCAGAAATGTAAAAGGTGTTTTGATCCAAATTCTCGTTACAGTCCAGTTTTTTCACCATTTATTTGTCATTTATTAATTAGTTTATTGTCCTGTCAGTGGTCCCAATTACAATAATTCAATTTATTGAAAGCATTTGCGATTATATATATCATATTCTGCCAGATCGCTAAAGCTACTCCGTAATGGTAAAGAATACCTTTAGTATCACCCGCTCCCGGTGTTCACAACTAAACGTGGCGTAGATCGCATAATCCCCGCCAGGAAGCGGCAGCAAATCGAGCGCCTTTACGGGAAAACGAAAATGCTCCACGCACAACTCAGACTGAAAGTATATGAAATATATTATATATATATTATTTCTAAAAGAAAACCCACCGGTAAGGGACACTTGTGCACATTTGTGTGATTGGCGAAGCTATTGAACACGATATTGACAAACGGATGGTTGCGCTTTTCCAGATATTCGCATATGTCGCAATGGCTAACATCATAAAGAAATGGCTTATAGCCACTGGCGCGTTTTAGCAGCTGTATTCGCATCTAAAGAAAGACAGAAATGAAAGTGACATGAGGTAGATATTATAAAATACCCATTGAAAATGGTTAAAAAGGTTTTATGGTTTTATGAAAATGTATGAAACAGGCAGAAGGCAGCATATACGACCCCATAAAGTGTATATAATCTTGATTAGCATCACTAGACGAGTCGATTTAGCCATTTTCGTCTGTCTGTCTGTCTGTTTGAACTTGAACTCATCTTCAACTCATTCGTTTTGTATATACAGATCAAGTTTATTTCAAAAGATCGACAAATTTTTCCGTTTTTATACTATCGATATTTGTCGCTTTTGACTCGGTTTTTTTAAGCTTAATGCATACAAATATTTCAAATATTTCAGATTTTTGATACCTACCCCAAATCGCAAATGCATTTCAATGCTCTTATTAAAAATTCTAGAAGTTTCATAACGATTATACAATTTAGTTTAGTTTAGCAGAAAAGGGTATCTCCGAGTCGGGTGGCCGCAACTATAGCCCGCTCACTTGATTTAACATTTAGTTTAGCAATTGAAAAAAATTTCTGAAATTTTTAGAAATATTAAAAAAAGGATGAACGTATTAAAAATAATCTGGTAAGATATCATTCGTTTAAAAAGAATTGTTGACTTATTGACTTATGTAAGCCTTCCTAAGGGAATCCAAGTTTGATTTACAAGTAGGCCCCATTTTAGCAAGTCAAATAAATGAAGTAAAAACTTTCACTTAAAGAAGAGAAAACTATCAAAATCAGTCTGCATTTATTTATTCGTCTTGAAATTCTTTTCATATGGTGAACATTTGATTTTGTACCTAAATCTTCAATATGTGTTTTTTTGGCTTTGTCACTCGTTTTCTGATAATTGTCTTTGGGATTCTGTTGCCGGCTCGCTACACGCACAATGCACTGAGCGAAAATGCGTTGATTCCCTGGGCCAAGTACTGGATTGTCTACGGTTGGCTAGTGTGTGTGGAGTTTGTGGGCGATACTTTCTTCAAATGGTTACCGCTCTATGCGGAGTCCAAGCTTCTGATCGTGTTGTGGCTGGTGATCTCCGCACCACAGGCCAGCGTCTGGATCTTCGATGCGGTTCTAAATCCGTTGTTGTTGCGTTACACAGCGCATTTCGATCATTTCCTAGTGTATGGGAAGCGGCATCTACTCGCCGATGCACTCAGCTACTCATCGGAAATGCTCGTGCGCAGTATGGACACAATAGTGCCGGCCGTGTCGCAGATATGGAAGAAGCCAAGTCAATTGCAGGCAAACAATGTCGATTCGGCGCACCAGGAAATCGAAGCCAATCAGCAGAAAAATGTTTATTTTGATCCAAATGTCGACGATGGATCGCAAGATGCGCCAAACGACAACACACAGTCATGCTCTGTGCTAACGGAGCAATTAAGGAAGGTGGCGAGGGAATCACTGCCAGATCTGGCCCTGAAGCCAACGGACAAATCAATTAAGCCAATCAGTCGCTCCAAGCGGAAGCAATATGTTTACGATGTGCAGCTTGATGAGAGAGAAATATCCCTGAATTCGGATCCACTGACAGGTATTGAGGATTTGCTGAAAACCGAGCGGATCGCCGTTGAACTGCAACAGCGTCATTTACCACGAAAGGAGAATCGTCGACGTTATTGAAAAAAAAAACAGAAAGCATTCTTTCGTAGCTAATATTCGAATTTCAATAAATTAACTGTGAAGCTGTTTTAAATGCCTTTGTAGGAAAACATGTATTTAAATTAATAACTTGTCGATAATAACTTGATATAAACCATTTTCTTATCAATTTAAACAGTTGCCTAAACTATATCCGAGATATGCTTAACACATTCCCTGCAAATATAATTTCTTGTATTTCATAAAATTCATTAATTATCTAAAAGTTAGTTTGTAAATAAGAACGAATTTAATAATGTAGACATCCTATTTTATGAAAGTCAATATACCCTTTAGAGTGGAACGCTTTTTCGAACATAATTCATGTAAACTTCGAAACGTACGCAATTAAAAGCTATTTTATTCGTTTTCAAATTTATGAACATGAATTTATGTTAAGAGACTTTTAGGATCAATTATATGTAGTGAAACTCACCGAAACTGGTTTTTTAGGATATTGTATAATTTTAGCACGCAAACTCATTTCAACCACGTCGCGCTTAACCGCGTACAATCGACAGACGGTAAACTGGGTAAAGTTCGCATCCTGGCTGGCGCACTGCACGTTCGTAAACTTGGCCAAGCCGCTGATCTAAGAAGGACACAAATTAATATACTCAATCGTCAAGCGAACCCTTGCACTCGCCTTTGCAACCTTCCAAAACAACAACAGCTTCACAATAAGCCAGAACGAATCCATTGAAAAAAAAAAATGTTCTATTTTAATATATATATGATTTAAATATATACGATTCGTTGCCTTATCGATTTGTATTTTAGCCGTGATCGAGCACAGCACAAAACGCGTACAGTCTGCCAACTGACATTTGGCCAATTATTTGTATTTAAATTGTTTTGGTCGTTGCTGATCTCGTCGCAATTATACAGCAATTATATGGAAATTTGGAAAACAGTAAATCGGCTTTGATGTTTAATGAAAAGACAAAAACTGGCCTCTGCTGCTGGCCTGTTTATAACAGTTAACTTAGAGCTAAGCGCAATTGTGTGTGTGTGAATGTGTTCGTGTGGTGTTTATTATGGAAATATTTAATCTAATCGCTGGCCTCATCTTCATCATCATCATTACTTTCGTTGGTCTCCTCATCGGTGGCCTCCGCTTCGCTTTCGCTGTGTTTGGCCTTCTTTTTAGGTGTAGTTTCATTCGATTTGCTTGTCTTTTTGGCTGACTCGTTGCCGGACTTCTTGACTTCTTCCGAGCTAGTGGAATCATCATCGGAAATATATTCCTTGCTCTTGAAACCACTGCCCGATGTATTTGACTTTTTCACAGGCGACGGTTCTGATTTACGTTTCTTAACAGCCTTACTGCTGTGGCTCTGCTCATCGTCGCTGGCGTCGCCGTCTCCTGCGCCCGGCTTGTAATTGCGCATCTCATCTTGATAACGTTGCTTATCCTTGTTGGCTGCCTCCTCCCACTTGCTCTTGTCCTTTAGCTCCTTCCACATCTCACCGCCCTTCTTAGCTATTTCCGTAACCTTGATGCCCGGATTATCGCTCTTGATCTGCTCACGCGTATCGTTTAACCACAACATAAAAGCTGTTGTGGCACGTTTCGGCTTGTTGCTGTCCTTCTTCTTGGTCGGCTTTTTCTAAAAGAAGAGTGTGGGAATTATAAAAATGTATTAACTGAATATTTTAGAGATTACTTACTGTGCGCTCCTTTTCCTTGTGTTTCTTTTCCTTCTTTTCACGCTTCTTTTCCTTGTGCTTCTTCTTCGACGCCCCATCGCTGTCGCCTCCGCCACCACCACCGCCGCTGGCATCGCTATCATCATCGGAGTCGCTCTGCACGTTACTGTCGTACTCCTCGGCCACATCCGATTCGTTTTCATTGGGCTTGAAGTCCTCGTCAGTGGACTCCTCATCAGAATCGTCACCATCATCGTCGTCCTCCTCCTTCTCACGCGCCTCAGCCTTGAGTCGTGCCAGATAAGCATCCGGTTCGTTCTCGTTGTCCGAGTCCCCAAAGTCGACATCCTTGTAGCCGGTCTTGTCCTTGCCCATGTTGCTCACGTGCAACTTCTTCTGTGTGATAAAGTCAAAGAGCTTGGCGTACTCTTCCTTCTCGATGGACGAGAAAATGTGCACGGTGCCATTTTTAAGTGTGACTTCGAAATCAAAGGAGCGCGTTGAGCCGCCGCTGCGCGCGAAGTTCACCGAGCTGATCTCCTCGAAGCGAATATGCAGCGGTGGCTTGTGAATGTAGATGAAGCCGCGCTCCAGCGGATACAGATAACCGGCGGCGGCCTTAAACGAGCAACCAACAGCCGCTGTGCCGGAATGTCCAATAAAATTGCCAGGGCCTGTTATCTTGCGTCCAATTAGCACCTTCATCACTTTGCCCATGACCTCGTAGACCTGGCCAGACAGTTCCTTCTCCAACTTGCCCTCGTACTTATCGCGCAGCTCCGCCTCGCTGAAGGGCAGTTCAATGGTGATCTCCTCATCGGGCGCAAACAGCAGCACCAGGTAGTGATAGCGTGTCTGACCCTGCTTGATGGGCGGATCCAGCGAAAGAACAAAAAACATTTGCCGACTATCCTTGTGCGGGAGCATAAACAGACGCAGCACCGAGTCCATGGGTATTTTATAGTCAAATGTCTTGCCATGCAACTGGAAAAATGTCGAAAAGATCTTGATGTCGTACCGACCACGCGGCGTTAGAATGTGTATCTCGCGGAAGATGGCAATGGACTCGCCAGAGGCGGATATGACCGACGCCTTGTTCATGACATTCTGATGGAACTTGTCCACTGGATCCTCATCCGCCGATTCGACAGCTGGTATATGGAATCGCATTTCCAGCAAACCAACTGGCGCATCATCGTTCTGATGGAACTCCAGCGTCACCTCGTTCTTGCCCGTAACGCATTGTGAAACGTGCGACAAGGGTACTTCAAAAATCGTTTTTGTGTCCTTGTCGAAGCTGAGCACAGAGCCCATGAACCGCGCTGTGCCCCAGTTCCAGCCCTTGACGCACATCTCCTTCTCCACCATTTCCTGCGAATACGCTTCTTTGATGTATTTGCCCAGCTTCTCGTGCTCGCTGTCCCGAAATCCACTGAACCGATGCAATGCTCCGCTCTTGGTAAAGATACGCAGCCCCCAAGTGCCCACGAACTTTTGCGAATTGATCAGATCAATATCCTCCGCGGCAATCTGCTCCACCTTGCCCGTTTTGTTGTTCTTGAAGATGATGCTCTGCTCGGTCAGCTTAAGACGTCCCGACGACTAAATTCACATATTTGCATGAATAGCGCATTTATGACGTTATTTGGTGAGGAGAAAGGGAAAACAACTGTCAGACAAATATTGCTTGGCGAATTGAAAATCACTCACCAAAACGCCGCGCACTTCGGCGTTTATGTCGTTGTACTCCAAGGCATCCCCCATTTCTCGTATGTGGCCCGCACTTAATACTGAATCAATAAACTGTCAATTACACCACTTTGCGTAATTTTCTAAACTTACAACGCAAAAATTTCGCACGAGTAAAACGCCGAACGCCGACTGCGCGCCCAATTTTAGGTTAGATGCTAGAGGTGAGATGATTTTATAAATCTGTTTATATTATACGAGTATTTTAAAGTAACGAGTCACAACTACAAATCCTACATAATCAATTTAATTATTTTAATACCTTAATAAAAACAATTTAAGATCTGAACAAACTTTCATTCGACATGTTTTGTCACATAATTATTTTAAATAAAATTTGCACTTAGATTGAAGTCGCTTATATTCGCTGGTAGGAATCAAAGTCACAGTACACTCGGTAGCAATCACTGTTAAGCAAATACTATTAAATTATCGATATATCGATAATAATTTTCTATAAGAAAGTCTAATTAGAGTTGTCTCATCTAAGTTGAGTTTAAAGAGTAAGTTAAGTTGTTCAAAAATAATGTAACAGTTCACTGTTGTTAAACTACACATATTATAAATTTGAGAAAAATTGCCCAATCTCGTGCCAAGTGCATTATTCAATAAATAAAGTCAAGCGAATAATTATAATTTTTAAACGAAAATGGGATTCGAACGACCAAAATGAACCATGAATTGATCTAGTTCCTTCGTTCAGCTGAGTTAGTAGTTTCATCGAACTAGTTTAGCACGATTCAGTACAAATCTAAAACTCTGCAGAAGGAATAAAAACAATAAACATTTTTACGCCGCATAAAGATTAAGAATAACGTGCAATGCAGCGCGGCAAGATCTCGTTTGGCAAAATACAGCTAAACGTTAGCAAAGCGCCAGTTGAGACCAATAAATCCGACGAAGATGCCGGCGGCTTCAAGAAAATGGACAAACAACAAATGATACGACAAATTGAAGATGTGGCCGAGGACCTGGAAAGTCAGCATCTAAAGGATGTGATGGGCATCAGCGGTTTTGGCCGTAAGGCAGCCAAAGTGTTTGACATCAATGAGCAGATCGCTAAGGCGCGTACGTTTGCACCGCCCGTAAAGGAGCAGGAGGAGGAGGAGGAGAATGATGAGGATGTTATTGGCCCCCTGCCACCAGCAGCGGACGCAGAGCACCAGCATAAAGCTGATGCCGTCACTAAAAAGCAACCAGCCGACAAAAAGCAACAGGAAGACGATGAAGACGACAACGAGGACGAGGAGGATTCCGACGATGATGAGGATAACTTATCGCGTCGCATACCCTACACTCACGAAGTGCAAATGCAGCACGGATCAAGGGCTGTTTTAGCCCTTGCCGGTGACCCATCCGGCGCACGTATTGTCTCAGGCTCCATAGATTACGATATGTGTTTTTGGGACTTTGCCGGCATGGATTCAGCTATGCGCAGTTTCCGTCAACTGCAGCCGTGTGAAAATCATCCCATCCGCGCACTACAATACTCCGTCACCGGCGACATGATCCTGGTCATCTCGGGCAACGCTCAGGCCAAGGTTCTGGATCGTGACGGCTTCGAGAAGCTGGAGTGCTGCAAGGGAGATCAGTATATAAGCGACATGACGCGGACCAAAGGGCACGTTGCGCAACTCACATCTGGCTGCTGGCATCCGTTCAACAGGGAACAATTCCTAACCGCGGCTCTGGACGGTACACTGCGCATCTGGCAGGGACTGCGAGCCAAGGAACAGCTGCAGGTGATCAAAACACGAGCCCAGGGCGGCTTGAGAACAAATGCCTCCGCCTGTAATTTCAATCGGGATGCGACGCTTATTGCCGCCGGCTGTGTGGACGGCTCCATACAGACCTGGGACACGCGAAAGATGTATGTGAACACGACGCACTGTGTGCGGGCAGCGCATCAGAAGGGCTCGGAGATCACCTCCATTGTGTTCTCGTACATGGGCCAGCAGCTGGCCACGCGCTGCAACGACGAGACCATGAAACTCTGGGACCTAAGGAACTTTAAACAGCCGCTGCACACGTGGTCGAATCTTTATTCACGCTACGACATTACGGATTGCTGCTTTAGTCCGGACGATCGAATGCTGGTCACCGGCGAGTCCCTGCCCAAGGGCCAAACGGAGGCGAATCTTTATTTTTACAGCACGCAAACCTTTGAGCAAGTGCAGCGTATTCCCGTGGCTGACTCGCACGTGATCAAGACGTTGTGGCATCCAAAGCTGAACCAAATCTTTGTCAGCTGTGGTAATGGCATCATCAAGTGCTTCTACGATGAGCAGCGCAGCATACGCGGCGCCAAGCTGTGCGTGGTGAAGACGCATCGCAAGAGGCAGCAAATGGAAATGGTGGGTGTGACGCAAATCATTACTCCACATGCTCTGCCACTGTTCCGGCAGGAGAAGACGCGCTCCTCGCGCAAAAAGATGGAAAAAGCACGCATGGATCCGGTCAAATCCAAGCGACCGGATTTGCCGATCACCAGCGGCCAGGGCGGACGTGTCGCCAGCTCTGGCGGCACACTCTCCTCCTATGTCATACGCAACCTGGGCCTGAGCAAGCGCGTCGACGACGATCAGGATCCACGTGAGGCCATTCTCAAGTATGCCAAGGATGCGGCAGAGAATCCATATTGGATTGCGCCCGCCTACAAGCAAACCCAACCAAAAGCGATATTCTCCGAAAAGCTGCCAGCGGACGAGGCACCAACGGCGGCCAAGAAACCCAGAACGGAAACAGATGACACTTAAAATTTAATAGAATCTAAATAGTCTGTTATTCACCTGATAACGATAGAATGTATTTAACTATGCTGATAAATGTTGCATTAATTGTTCGAACATGCACTAGGAAAATGCCAAGTTTTCACTCGGTTTAAACTTTTATTAAACATACATACATATTACATGAGTTTTTGAATTTATTGTTATTTATTGGTTGGTTTGTTGAGTTATCGAGTTTTATTTTTCATATATATGTAGTATATGCACATATGGATTTATTTAATGGTATGCGCTTTGTGTATAATACTTGTACATTGTTGTATATATGTGTGTCTGTGTGTGTGTGTGTGTGTATATTTATAGGTATATAGAGCAATTGGTTAAATTGTAGCCCATTAACATAACTTGAGTGCCATGTACATAATTATGTTTAATCCAAAAATCCATAAAAAGTGCTGTACATAAGAGCTAGTATAATAATAATATATTAATGATAACCCGAAAAATCTTTGAAACATATCCATTGAATATTATCAACAATATCTAATATAGTTTTATCATTACCGATAATTATAATATAGGTTTCCTCCTAGTTACGTAGGTATATGTATATGTATATAGAGAAAGAGTGTTACATTAATATCAAGATAATCGAACCAGCCCGGTCAAATCAAAATATCTCTTAGGTACATTCCTGCATTTTTTCATTTAACTAGACACCATCATTTTGTTCTGTTCTGTTCTGTTATTTTCTTGGTTATGTATTTCAAAATAGCCATTTATAATTGTATACATACAAATATGTATAGCATACATATATGCAGATCTATATATATATATATATATATATGTATATTGTAAAATTAATATATTCAACAGTTGATTGTAATGAGGCGGATTTTCATAATATCATTCGTTACAGCATTTGCTTCTGTTTTTGGTTTTAAATTTTCTTCTACAAATTTGTTTT
>SCDT01000268.1:0-24488 GCA_004143765.1 Drosophila melanica
TGGCCGCTGGCTTTTTATGTTTCCTGTGACGATTCTTTGTTTATTAAACTAGCAATTTCTACTTTTATTTCACAATTTAAATGTGCCCCGCCACACCCGTCCCCCGTCCCCCGTCCCCCTACCATAGAGCTGCGGGGCAATGGCAGATAGTCATGTCAGAAATGAATACATGAACTTTGTTGACCGCCGCAGCAGCAGAGATCGAGATTTATGTGCGCATGCGCAGTCCGCAGCTCGCATTTTGCACAGTTCGCACAGCTCCGCAGCTCCGCGGTCCGCAGCTCCGGCGTGATCTGGTCGACTGCGTCGACTGCGCCGCCAATTGACGTTAATTTATGGCATTGGCATGCACTCGCCGGGCCTAACAAGCCCAAAATGCAGCCAGCCCCGAAGGAGCCAGCCAGAAACAAAGCCACAAACGCAAAACTTATGAACTGCTTATGAGTATTTATTTTTATAGAAATAATCAGAAAGGCAGTCAAATTTATGGCACTCAACCAAGCCGGGGCCCGGCCCGAAGCTGTCCCATGCATGCATGCATGGCCAAAAGACAAAAAGGTGAGGCTGCCGCGAATCTGGCCATAAACCAGAGCGGCAATGCAAACGTGAACGCTGTGGCTCAAAGGACTCTTCGGCTTATCAGCAGTCGCTAAATGCGCTGACATGTTTAATTTTCGGGCGTGTTCGATAAGAAATGCGCGGCTGTCAAAGCACAGTTTCTTATGTAAACGAGGGCTGCTTAAAAACTATATGCGTGATATATATAAACAGATTTCATGTTAACAGAAATCAAATCAAATAAATAAGTAAAGAATATTTATTAAAATTATTCATAAATTAATTAATAAAATTTAGTTTACCCAATTTAATCTTTTTATGTATATTTGTTTATTCAAAGAACCCACTCAAGCATTGGCAACTTAAGAGTTAACCCTCGTTTCCATTGTCCCAGCACCTGTGCAAAAATGTTAAGTGTTATCCGCGAGGCTACCGGCTGGACCACCCTGGACCACATTAACGGCAGACAAATGCTGATTGCTACCGTGACATAACGGCAACTTAATGCCACAAACCTTCAGCCAAATTCAGCGGGAATTCAGTTCGGTTATCATTTCCAACTTTAAAGGCACTTTTGCAATGCGATTCAAGCCAGCCGCGCGTTAATTGAAAACGAAAGGCGTTTAAAGTGTTTTGCGATATGCGACGACTTTTTGGGACACTTTTCGGTGGCAGCCAAATGGCTATCAAATGCGTTGCACAAACAGCCAAATGCGGCAAGCGTCGGTTTTAGTGACCATTTGCAATGGATACGATCAATAAAACACGTCAATTGCCCGCTTTGCATATGTGAGAGGGGAGCCGAGGAGAGGGGGGAGCAAGCACATTTCAGGCAGTTAGCGGAACGTAACATAAATATAAACATAGACATAAACATTTGATAAGCCACAAAAGCAAATCAATTTCAATGCGTTATATTATCACGCGTTTTCCGCGCGTTTTGCTCGCGGTTTTTTTTTTTGGCTTACGCAAAGAGCAGATGCGTCTGGCTGATGTTGCTGTTGTTGTTGCCGCTTATCTCAGATGCAACAACTGTCGATTTTTTCAATCTGGACAGTAAAATTACATGCAAATCCAATTAAGTTGTTAACTCTTCGCTCGATGCCGCGACTTTTTCTCTTTTTTTATTTTTTGCAATTTATTTTAATTTTTTTTTGTTTTTGTTTTACTTTGTATTGTTGTCGTTTCGTTCCGTTTCGTTGTGTGTATGTGTGTGTGTGTGTTTTTAAGCTCTTTGGGGTCAGTGTGGTGCACTCTTTGCGTTTTTAATGAGCAAGTACGCCGGAGTCGCCTCCACTTGGGACAGCAAGCTGAATTTTCTGTATTTTTCTTTCTTGTTTTTTTTTTTTGACTGCGCCAAAGTGTTGGCGTTTGGGGCTTTTGCTATTGACCAGCTGTGATTAAATCACAATCCCTGCTGTTGTTGTTGTTGTTCTCGTTGTTTCACTGTAGCCAATTACTCGCTTATTTACAACGCAGCCAAAAGCCAAGTGATTTTTGTTTTGCTTTAATTTAGTTTGCTTTGGTTTTATTTGGTTTTCGGCTTTATCTGCAAGCCGCTTATAATTGGCAATTTAAAGCCAGCCACAAAAGTGCATATTTAAATCAATTGACCACATGCAACTAAACGCCAAAAAGCCAGCCGATAAAATGCGCTTTATTGAATTAATGGCTAAACGCATTTAATTTGAAATTTAGAGCATGGGAATCGCGAGAGTCGAAGAGAGTAAAATTAGCGAGAGAAAAATGAAAGCGCAATAAAATTAATTCAGTTGAAAGCTTTATATGTAAATAATAATCTAATAGGAGTAAGTTGAATAAGAGCTTTAAGGTGCTTTGGCTTTATAAAGTTCATTTGATGTGGTATATTTAAATTTTAAATTTATCATAGATCAAGCTGTTCGCTTTTGAACAATATTTTACTATCAATGCACTTTATTTAATGCGTGCTTTAATGAACTTTGAAAGCTCCTTTTTTTACTACATATATATGAACTTTTAGATTGTAATTAAGATTAAGCGACAAATTTAGCTGGTGTAATTGAGTTAGGGGCATTATGTAAAGTGTGTTATGCCTTATTTAAATGGCACTCTTGCCCCCTGCTGGACACGCTCTTGCCATTAACAATCCGCCTGAACACACATATATATATATATATACGACTAGGATACATGGAGTACTCACCCGTGGCTGTAGTTGGTAATCCTATGTTGCGGCTGCTCTATAATTGAATTCACATAACTAATGATCCATAAGCAAGTCGTTGTTGGCAATTAGAAGACGGACGCACACACACACACACTCACACACGCACAATTGCACACAGTTAGTTGGCTGGAGGGAGTCGTGGAGCGGAATGCATCGCAATCCTTGGTTGCAATTGCGTTAAATGCGCAAATTTATGAGAATTTAAACAGTGATTTTCACGCTTTAATTACCCGGTTGCAGTACAACCGGCTGGCTATAACCGACTAATAATAGTATCTCCGACTTGGACTCGCTGCGATTCGGGGCTGGCCGCCTAGAGAAACGAGCGAGAATCGGGGGGGCATCCACGCATGCGAACCGGGGCTGCGACTGGTCTGGATTCAGCATCAGCTTCAGCATCGGCTTCGGCTTCAGCTTCTGCTTTGCGTTGTCTTCCTGGCCGCGGGCGGAGTTGCGGCTTGGCTACCTTTTACCAAAAACAACAGCAGCAACAATGAAAATGGAAACGCGAAACTGCAACCGTGTAACCGTCTTGACTGTTTGGCCGTTCACAAATTTCATTTGGCCTCGCGGCACTTTTGGCTTTTAATTTATTGCCGTTTTGTCGGCTTCGCACTGGTAGCGTTTTTTTTTAAGTAGTTTGCGTCTCGCTGCAGTTGGCTAGATTATTGCAGATCTTTGCCCAGATCTGATGCACATTTCGATGTTTTACAGCACTGCCAACCGTGCCTGGGTTCTGCACGCGTTGAGCTTTGTTTTCGCACTGGCAACGTTGTCGGCTTTCGCGCAGTCGCAGTCGCTGTCGCTGTCGCCGCTGCAGTCGACGTCGCAGCGCACAGCAACGAGTTTCGGGAATAAGATTGAGAATGGGAACGGGAACGGGACCGGGAACAGGAATGGGTGGATGGAATAGTTGCTGGTGCATTGGAAATGCGCAAGTTCTTTTACTCGCCGCGCAAGTTTTTTGCGCATCAGGTTGAAATTGAACTTGGAATGCGCGAGAAGAGCGCACCGACGTGGGAGAAAGGGAGCGATCGAGTTGATGGCGGCGTTGCCATATGACAAAATACTGAAAATGCAACGAATACAGGCGAGTATTTATAGATTTAGTTATCGAGTTGTAAGCAAACCGAGCGCATTCTGAACCGAACAATGATAATAATAATATGTCTGCGGCTAAGGCTTATTTAACCGGCCCGGAAACCGGCTTAACTTGGCCCAGAGTTTATGGCCCCATCCACTTTGCGGCTATCTGATGAATGCTGCGCACCTTGACGCATCATATTTCATATGCAATTTCAGTAAACCGACAACTCCACTGCGAGTGGATAGAGACACTAATGGCTCTCTCTCTCCCACTCTCTCTCTCTGTTGCTCTCCTGCTCTGAACCCTTGCCCATAGCGACGAAATGCGCTCATTAAAATTACAAGCTTTTATGCTATATAATTTAATTGATTTTCAAGCACCTCTCCAATGGAGGAGCTGCGGCTCGACTCCAGTCCAGACTGCCAGTTATGCTATTAGATAAATGATAGTGTTAATCATCGCCTCGGTTTCAGCTCGGGCCATAAAAATGTAGCTGCCATTTGGCGCAGAGATCATCATAATCGGTTTCTTGTATTTTATGATGTAAGTAATTAAGCCATAATCGCAAAATACCGTTGGTTTCTCATTTAAATTAACATACTAAACGCCGTAGGCTCGCCAAGCCAGCAAACTGGAGCAAATTGCGGCTGGCCAAGTTTGTTAACGGGGCTAGCTGGCAACCAGTCGCCTGGAGCCATCCGTCTGCGTCCTCGTCACAGAACTTGGCGACAACAACGGCGGCGGCTCTCGATAATGATGTGGAGCCTGTCGCCCGTTCGAACTGTGAGTTTGAAGAATGCAACACCATCGACTGGTTCCGGCCAAAATAAATTTACGGCCGGGAACGAGAACTACCTGCAACCTCTTCTGCTCGGCAGGTGGCTGCCCACGCCCAGTTCGATGGCTTCTAAAAATAATTAGCATAAATGTTTGGCCATAACCATAACATTTAATAAACATGAAGAGGCCAATACGCGCTCTTCAGCCTCCCGCTCCCGACTGCTCAATTTAAATTGCTTTCTAATTTTACAAGCGGCCGCCTGTTGCACAATGTTTGGCCATTTATGGGCCGCTGCTCATTAGGCTACAAATACCGCGGTGTCCCCCCCGTTCCAGCCAGTAATTTTAATGGCCAATAGAATCTCGTGGCGGTGGCAATGGCGACTTCTTTGGTGGCATAGCTGCCAATTTGCAGGTGCAACGGCAGCTGGGCAAACGCGCTTTTACAAATTGCAGTCGGCTTTCAATTTGGCCTTTGCGCACTTCCGTCTAATGGCCAGACAATGTTTGAGTTTTTTCTCTTTCGGTTTTCCACTCCAATTAGGCAAACAAATAGGCTTTTAATCGTGGTACATGGAACAGCTGCTCTCTGCTGTGGATAGAATTTATATTAAAAGCATTAACAGTCTTGGATGTTTTAATTAAAATTTACAGTTTACTAAAGTCCGAACAAAACTAACAGTAATTCTCATTAAATTTTGTTAACAGTAATCAGAAAAATTGCTAGAACAGAACTAACAGTAGTTCTTAATAACATTCTAACAATTAACAGCAATCTTAACAACACTAAAATATATGTGAAAAGTTTTAAAGAGTGATTAATTTTAGCATTTAATTGACATTTTTTATTGTACCTAATTTTTATTTAACTAAACGCTCAATTAACATTAGTTTTAACATACAACTGTTAGTAACAGCACAGCTGTTAAACGTTCTATTTAAAATATTTCTTAAATGAAATTCCTTCGGTTCTTTAACTGAAAAATTAAGCAAAAAACACGATTAACAGAATTTCACTTAACAAAAAATTGCATCTTTATTTATTTAATTTTTTTTTTGCATTTCTTTTGTATTTAAGTTCCCACCTGGTGGAGCACCTGAAATGCGGCTGAGTGTTGAGCGTGAAAAGGCAGCGAATTCGTCACGTTTTTGTTGTTGCTGACGAGCTCTGAGAACGTGGTGGTTTGGGTAACGAGAACGGCGCGGTGTGTGCGAGTGGGTTGCAGGTATTTTCATTTCTTTTATCGCACATTAAATTTACAAAAATAGTTTTAACACCTTTTAAGCTTACAAGCATGTGTTGGTCTGCTTTTCAGGCCTCGTTGGCACCGTCGTTGATTTATCCTTGCCCTGGCGTACATGATCTTTGCTGGTAGAGACATGCGCTGACCATGGCTAACAGCAACAGCAACAACAACAATGGCAACAAAGACGACGTCGACATGATTCGTACATAATCCAGCCATTATTTCTGCTCCACCTCTGCCCGTCTGAGAGCTCTGTCCCTGTCCATCCTTTAGCCTCTTTCGCGCTGTGGACGCGGCTGTCGACTTATCGCAAAAATTGCGTCAAGATGTTTTAATGCGGCCCCGTCCGCAGCGCGGTTTGCGGCCATAAAAATGAAAGCAACTTTGGCCAGAGTTACGCTCGCTGCGAACATCCTTTTTAATTTAAAACATTATCGTAAATTCTCTGGCAATTATGCGCGTTGTTCAAACGCGAGTCTCAACAACAAAAAAAAAAGAAAAAAAAATTGTTTGAAAACGAAGAAAAACGAAAGAAATCCCCATTTTGCATTGTCCGCAGTCACAACACATGTTGCAGTTGCAGTTGCCACTAATGCTAATGAATTGCTTTTGCCCCATCCTGAACGCCGTCTGGCGTGCTGCCCGCAGATTAGCGCATTTTCCCGCCACTTAGCACCTGAAGCTGGGCCCTCGCTGTACGCGTTTTGACTAACTAGACAGCGCGTATCTTATCGCCGTGCCCTGTCGACACGTCGTTTGCCCCAAAAGATATCACCATTTCAGCATGTGCGTGCATTGTTGTTATAAGTCAAGCTCCAGGCTCCAGTCCAACTCCCGGCCAAAGCCGCAGTCAGCCCTTGAGCATAAATCGACAGCTGCCTTGGCCATAATCGTACCCACAGAGCCAGAGTCATAAAGACACACACAAGCGCATGCACAAACACATGTTTGCGTTTAGAAAGGATTCCGAGATAATATTACAGCTTAATGAATTTACCTTTTTTCTGGAGTTAAAAGAACGAACATAATTTAAAATGTGTTACTTAACACTTTCATAACTTGGCTAAAACTGAACCGATTTGCATAAAATTAGAGCATTTTAATTAATAAATATAATCAATTTTATAAAATTAAATTATTATTTCTTTTTATTGAATTTTTGTTAAAGTTTTTGAAGTTTAATTTAATTTAAAATAAACTTCTCACGTTAACATTCNAAAATTAAATTATTATTTCTTTTTATTGAATTTTTGTTAAAGTTTTTGAAGTTTAATTTAATTTAAAAAAAACTTCTAACGTTAACATTCGAAAATGTTGTTTTTATTTACTTTCAGAAAGAGAATTTCATTCTGAGATTTTCATTTGAATTTTGCCACCTTAAAAATTTTAAAATAATGTATTTATATTAAGTTATTTTTTATTGATTTTACTACTTTTTTTTTTATTTAAAAGAAATATATATTTAAATTTTGTAATTTCCACACTTAATTTTTTCTCACTTTTTCCTTACCCTTATTTAGCAGTAACAGTAGGAAAAGCAATAAGGCAATTAAAACCGCATTTGGTTGGGTTAAACCAGAGTTCCGACAACTTGTTCGCTGCCAGCAGCATCCTGTGGCTGCCTACAGCTACAGATAGCTAAATGGAGTCCTGTATTCTTCCAATTTCAATATGGAAATGCTGCAGTGTCTGCATATTTTACGAACTGCAAAGTAGACAAGTTTTGTTTTAAAACTGTCAACGCGAACCGCTCGCAACGCCTACAAAAGGGATGCAAAAAAGAAAACAAAAAAAAAAATAAAATGGGGTTGCCAAAGATAAAAATAAATGTAAAGGAGCAGGCACAAATCCTTGCGTTGAAAAAAACGTAATAAAATAAATTGTTTCAATGCACGGCAAGTAATCCGCTTTGCCCGGGCTCATTCCTTGCGGTTTAAGATTTATGCACTGCAAAGTCGCTTTCTATTGCGTTTTCTTTCGGCGTTTCCTTGGCGGCGAATGTGAAAGTGAAAGGGGTGGCCATAAATTAGCCGCGCGGAATGTCCGTGCTGCCGCAGCTGGCTCTATGTGTGTGTGTGTGTGTGTGTTATCCTTGGCAGTGGCACTTAAACACAGTTAATCCCCGCATTGCTGGCAACAGAAGTTTGGCGATTTCGAGTCGCCTCGCGCATTCTTTTGCTACCTTTTCGGCAATTTTCAATTAAAGTGTTGAAAATTTAAAGTCGAAAAAGTAGATGGAATAAACAAAACACATGACAAATTAGCTTCCTAATGAGCTGAGACATAAATCTTGACATGCTTTTGGCACGCACTCGAGCTTTCGCCTCACCCTCCCGGAGCTGAAACAACGCTAAACAATGGGCAGGAGGCTGTCCCCCATCCAGCGAATGTCTTGTACACGTGTTAAGGCAAACATGAAAGCCAGGCGACGGCATTAAGGCTTCATTACAAGGACTTGTGCGCTTCTGTGTGCTCCTGTGTGTGTGTTGCCGTGTAAGCCGAGCCATTATTAAAATGAACTGTTAATACAAAGACAGCGCAACGCTTGATTTAACTGCACAACAACCACTGTTGGCAGCCAAATTGTATTGAATTTTAAATTAAGAAATCAAGAAATTCCTTTTGAACTAAAAACCTTGAAGAATTTCTTGTGACACGCGCAGCGCACATCTGATCTATGTGGTTGACACCCACAGACTAAATTAAATATAGGTTTACGCTAAGCTTATAAAAATATAAGTTCAAATACACAAACAACAACAACAACGCACAGCTGCATTTAAATTGACGCTCTCTCGCTCACATCATCCACAAAACTTGCTCTCCACAAGTCAACACGATCTATGCTTTAAAACTAACTGTATTTCGGATAGAGGTAAATGACGCATTACAAAAACAAAAATCAACGCGCAAATAAAGGGACAATAAAGAAAACGTTGTAAATATTTAAAAGGCCTTTCATATTTTGGCTGGGCCAACATAAATATCTGAAGCATCTGTTATAAATAATAAAAGAATGTATATTTAAATGCCCATAAATTTGCGATGCGGATTTAGGTCATTAAACTGTAATAAAAGCTCACAAAATCAGTGCATGCTTCTAGGCGCACATATATTACCGTACTATAGAACATAATGCTCTCTCTCGCAGCTGCCATAATACTCCAAGTTGACTGTTAAAGCCCCATTGGTTGGCCCATTCCAGTGCGTATTATTAGCATAATAAAAATACAAGCACACATTCCACACACACACACTCACACGCACACCACTTTCTCATGATGAGGGCTAAGCCGGGAGCAATTTGGGCCTGGGATATTGCTGGACAGCAGCAAGCACTGCCTGGACAATATAATTTTATGGGCACACTTTTATTGTGGCAAAGTGTCTTGAGCTTTGAGCGTCGAAAGGCCACACCATCATCATATCCGGGGTAGGCGTTGAAAGCCTGCGCCGCATAACATTTAAATGTTATGGGCTGTGGCACACACGAATACCCATAAATGATATAACAAATATTCTGCACTTTTGTTTTTTTTGTTTTCCTTTTTTGAGTTGCTAAAATTGCTATTAAAATATCATGTGCACATGGCGCTGACTTTCAAATGCAGCCGCAGTTTTATTAAATGCTCGCCGGTCGGGCATAACCACAAATTTATATATGCTCACTGGTCTCACCTGGTTACAGGTGCCGCAGCCGCAGTCAGCAGCTGCCGGGTGGCGAAGCTGAAGCTAAGTACCAAGTGCCGGCAACTAGAGATGAGCGTGTGCTCGCATGCAATCCACACTCATGTGATCCATATACTTCAAGCTCTAGATTAAGCTACGATCCACGAGAATATGATCCACATGTGTGCAAATCTAAAGCCGAGTCAATAAGTGCGTGCTAGCATACGATCCACACAGCGCTCTCGCTCTCATCAACACAGGAATTTCGTGTGCTGTTTTCTACTTATTCGTGTCACGCGCTCACCTTTAGTGTAGCTGTGTCTGCGCTTGTTTTAATTAAATATTCCATTTGCCTAAACCAAAACCGAAACGCGCAGTTAGCTTGTGCAGTTGTGAGCTGTGCAATTGTTCCGTTGTGGGTGGGCAGTGCATAAATTTTGCACTGTCAGTGGTCAAATTGGTAGCACTGATACCTGTGCTGGGCGCCTGTGCTCAGCTGTATCCGGCATGTTTGCATTAGAGATTATGCGGGACCGCTCACGGCCGCATTTGCGGACGCACAATCACTACAGCGAAGGCGGCAGTGCGAGAGGGGGAGTTACTAGTGCCCGCCCTTACGGCGGGAGTCATTAACACTTGCTGCCCTGCGGCAGGTGCTCTGCGGTCAGACAACTTTAAAGCTTAAAGTGCCCGACAATGTTTTTTGTGTACCTTTCCAGCATATTGAATTTCAATTAGCCATAAAATAACATTTCTGTATTTTGCGTAAACGCATTTAAATGCATTCCGACCGATAATGAACCACAAACATTTTACAACTGAATAAATAATTTGCACATTAATTGTGCTTATTTAATGTAAGCCCTTAATTGCACTTACGTCACAAGTTTTTATTTTCAATTATTTTTTTAACCAGAAGTGTACTCAAATTTCTCATATCTATAAACGCATCTCTTTAGCCAAAGCAACTAATTAAAGAGGCGTTTTTTTGTTCAATTAATTAAACAAATAATTGGATAAATATTGTTGAACAGCAGAATTGTAAATTAAAGTGTTGGTTTTTTAAGTAATACATTATAATTTTCATACATTTAATTTTTTAGATTATAAAAAGAATTATTCAAAACAAAATTATGCAAATGAAACCCAAAACTAGTTATTCAAATTCTTTTACCAAACTATTTAATTTAAATTTATATTTTATTTAAACAGTTCAATATTATTAAAATATAATATCAAATTTTTTAATTTTAATTCAAATCATTGTGAATTTAAATATTTTTTTTCTAAAATTTTTTCATTAAAATCGTTATTTGAAATTTTCAAAGCACGTTTTGGCAATAAATCATTTAACTCTCGAATTTGCGGCCCTTTCGAGTCCCGCTGTCAGCCAATTTGCGTCGTCCAATGAACCCGAAGCCATAATTAATGAAATCAAAATCCTATTGCATTACGAAACATTAAAATTCAATAGAGGCAAACATAAATTTCGGGACATTTAATTTGAAAAGTGCGCGCCGTGCGACATAATTCACTTTACGCACAATTTTTAATGAAAATGTCAAACGAAAAGCGAAATGTGAAAGAAACGAAAGAAAAAAAAACGAAAAAGTTTTCTTTTCGTGCCGACAACAATGGCAGCGCATGCAAATAGCAGCGGCGGCATCCGCGGGAGCTGATGATGATAATGGCGACTGGTGGCAGCCAACGGAAGCGGAAGTAATGCCAAATAAGAAAACGGCAACAGGCAAGCGAAATAGCAACAACAACAACAACAACAAGGGGCAATGACGAAGAGGCGCCAACATATAATAATAATAATAATAATGCCATCATCAATGCCAAACAAGCAACGGAAAACGGCAACTCAATCCAAAGTATCGACAATGGAGAAATTCGAGAATTGGAATTGGGAGTGAAGAAGTTGTTCTGGGGGGCCGACGACAACAACAAATGATGGAAGATGCTTTAAATTAACAAGCAAATGCAAATAAGCCGCAGCGAAGCTCTGAAAAAGGGAAATAAATTAGATAAAGGCAAAAGGCAACAGCGCAGAACAACGCACAGGACATCGCCGCGAGCCGAGCGCAGCACGCGCTTGGATTATAGCGTACAACAGGACAAAGCTACAACAACAACAACAATAACAACAACATTCACAAAAAACGTGTATAAAAAGAAAAGCAAAAAGGACAACGCGTCCTCGGGCCAAATGGAAATACATACACTCGTATTTCTTTTGTATTGAAGCAGAAGATTTTGCTGGTTCGTTAAATATATACGAAAGCCATTTGGGGTGGGAGGGGGTGCGGAATGGGGAATGGGGGCTCGTTGGCCAAGCCAAATGTCAATAAGTTAAGTGGGCATGGTCACGTTAAATGGCCGCCAGCCTGTGTGACTGGCATGCCAAAATAAAAGGCAGCCATCCGACTTATAAATATGATTAAAACATCTTTCGAGCCGAGTTGATAAATGCACAAAGTTTTCTTCGCCTGGCTTAAAGCACAGTTGGCAGCTGGCAGCTGGAAGGCGGCAAATCCAGAGAAGATGCCGATATAAATCCAATTTAGTAGCTACCATAAAAGTAGCAGCGAGCAACGCCCAGGTCTATTCAACTATTTGCATGATAAAAATCTTTCATCAAGCCAAGCGCCAAAACAATCTCAGTCGCAGACTCAGATCCTGTCCCAATCCCCTTCCATGCCGTGATTTCTGCATAATTCGACGATTGCAGCGAGCAGCGGCGGCTTTGGCCTTTGTGTGGTAAACACCTAAAGTAGTAAACTGGGATTTAAGCACCAACACACACACACATACACATACACATACACCTACGTGTCTATAAAAATTTAACGTCGTTGGCATCGGCAAGGACAAAAACTTTTGCCTGGTCTGCCAAAGGCAACAGCCAATGTCGAAGTTGAGCTCCGCCGGGTGGGTAGGTGGGCAAAAACGTTATACAGGATATGCCTTTTATTGCTGTGCGAGCATGGGAAATTGTGATGCCTGAATACATACATAAATTCTCAGCTATAGTCTGCTCGAGCCGAGAGAGAGAGAGAGTGAGCGAGAGAGATTGAGCCCAATAGGGACATTACGAGTACGTTCTACAACAGGAATCTATAGAATATGTAAAATACTTTTCAAAAAGATTAAAATTTTTGCAATTTTAATACGACACACAGGCGGGCAGCAAAAGGAAGGTAAAGCAGGCAGGACACACACACACACACACCCACCCACACACACACACATGCGTGGGTTGCCAGCACAACTTGCAGAAGTAAAAGAAGACAAAGTCTCAGAGCAAACAACAAAATTTAAAAGTTATGGGGGCCAACTCCGTTCGGGTCTCTATGTTTGGACTGTAATTGTTTTTCGAAAAGTTTTATAAGCAGCTGTGTTTATGGCAAAACTCCGGCATTTACTAAAGAATTTCCTTTTGCCCACTTGAGCAACGAACAAAAAGCATATTTGAATATAGATAATATTAAAGAAAGAACTTTATTATTTTCATCGAAAGGAATGCAATTTAAATGTGAAATAATAATAACAAAAACAATAGTCAAGTAAAATATTTGAATTATTGCTTGAACAGAGTTCAAACCAATATTGAAATATATATATTTTTGTAATTTTATTCAAATATTTAAAATAGAATCATTCAAATTTAAGAAAGTTGGCCAATCTCTTATTAGTTCCTCTTGACAACTTTTCCATTTTCGGATTTTCTTAGTAATTGTGAAAGTTGCTTTTCCACCTAAATCATTGCTACCCTGCTAAGCGCGTTGGTCACGCTTTCGCCGGCCCGGACTCGCTAATAACTCAGTCGGGCGCTGTCCGGCGCTTTAAAGCCGCTTAGGTTCATGAATTTCATGGCATCGTCCGCTTCCGCTAGACCATCCGCTTATTAAGCAACCCGCGCGTGGCACCTTGAGCCTTCCGTTGCGCCCGGCGACGCAGTTCGTTGCCTAGCATATGACCAGACCCCGCCCCCGCCCCCCCAAAAAGTAGCAAACATAATAAAGGTGCCCAAAAGAAGACGTTAGGACGCAGCATACAAAGAAATGGTCGCCTGCCAACAATGCACAAAGAGGAGTCACAAAAAGTTTGGTCACGTTTGTGCTATTTGGCGGCGGAGGCATATGCTACATCGGGGGTGGTTCTTTATTTTTTGGGACAATGGGGATGGGCGGCACTGGGCGGGGGGGGCATTCAGAATGTGCGCCGGCAGCGTCTAGGTTGCATCTCACCTAGCCGCAATTTTAATATGAAGCTGGAGTTTAAAATTCAAGACACATGCAGCAGCTTAAACGTTTTAGAAATCTATTTTTCAAAAATGCCAACTCCGCACAGACAGGGGGCGCGGCATGCGGGGGGCGGGGCAGTCACATGTGCGCGTGCAAATTGCCAAACGGAGCGCGCATTTAATTGAAACGTCTGAGCAGCGCGAACAGAGCAGGTGAAAGTGTTGGCCAGCTCTACAAGAAAAAGGACACCAGATAAACGCTCAAGGACAGCAGCAGCGCATAAATGATACACAACTCCACTTTGAGGCCAAACATGGACTCGAGCTGGTCGAGCGCCTTCTGCGCCGCCTTCAGCCTGGTGCAGTGCTCGTAGAGTATCAGCGTGTGCCGTATTATTGTGTGCTCCACCCACTGGATGTGCTCCAGCTGCTTGTAGAACTCGACGAAGCTCAGCGTCAGCATCAGGTCATAGATCTCGGCCAGCGCCGTGCGCGGTATGTGCGTGTCCATGCTCGTTAGGATGCTGGCGTCCAGTTCGGGCAGCTGCAGCTCTTCGATCAGCCGCTCGCAGGCGAGCAGCGAGTCCATTTTCTTCGTGCCCTGCAACCGTTCCAGCAGCTGACGCAACGAGTGCTCCTGCGCCGCCGGCAGAGTACCGCTCGAGTAGTCCAGCGTTGTCAGCGCTTGGCCATAGCTGCCGCGGCAAATCGACGCGACGATCCCATTGGCTGCTCTGCGCTGCTGCGGTGTCAGTGTGTGTGTGAGAGACATGGCCGGGCTCAATAAAATATATATAGGCAGGTGTAGGTATAGGTAGAGTAGAGTAGTTTTTGTGGGTGAGCTTACCTAATGGAACGTGTAAGATTTGCTGTGTATTTGTAATTGTTTCCTTTCACATATTTTGAGAATTTTATTTCAATTATTTTTTTCTTTTTTTGGGTTTGACATATTCGTTTAGCATTGCTTTAGCTCAGCGGGATTTTATTGTGGTATAAAAAACCTCCACGAAATGTTGCATGGCAGAAAACTTCTCTGACTTTATAAGTTATATATAAGTTATATATATGCTTGATCAATATCAACAGCCGAGTTCATATAGCCTGTTTATCTAGTTTTTAGGCTATCTTCATAAAACCTTAAAACAATATATGTACGGACCAATATATCATATAGAAATCAATAGGTATCGGTGGAAAAAACGCTTTTCTTAAATCTCTAAGCTCGTAACATATTTTTAAATATATAATTAATTTTGAACCACTATCAAAAAGGGTCGCTTGGTCATTTAATGCATTTTTTTATGAAAATATTTTATATTTTCTTTTATTTTATATTTCTCTTTATGCTTCGAAGAGAAGAAGATATTACTAATATTTAACATTTATAGAAACCATAAATAATATTATATAAAGCGCATTGTTATTGAAAATCCTTCCTTTTCCATTTCATTTGAATTCTATCCTATAAAATCTAAAATAAATATGTTCTTCTTAAAATTATATTTATTCCATCTATAAATTATTACTAAATTATTCTATCTCATAATATTTAAAAAGTGTGTGTGTTATTTGCTAATATATTAAAGTTAGAGACGTGCCTTAAAGTTGACGCTGAAATGCCGCTTGATGATGATGATGGCCGTCGCGAGTGTTGGCAACTGCCTCCGGGGACTTCGGGGCCATAAATCGGGCCACATATGGGCGACATTACAAGTGGCTGCCGTCTGTGCGCCCAATTCAAATGGAAATCAAAGTGGGCGTTCATGAGTTAAACACTCCAGCTGCAGCTACAGTTAGAGCTCGAGCCCCCGGCTCTTCTTCTAGCTCCACTTGCAGGTCCTGGCAGGAAGTTGGAATGTGACAAAGTCGCTGCCAATGCGCGCACTTGTGGTTTACGACCTGGCGCTGGGCTTCAGCGCTCTTTTTGCTACTTTCTGCACCAACAAGCCGAATGGGAGGGGCAGAACTGAAGAGTTGCCACAGTGTGGGGCGCCATAAAATGGCGCAGCGTTTCCGCTCTTGACTGCCACATTGCTCAAAAATTTATTATTCTCATCTAGATGAGTTTATTATTTTGCAGCATGTTGCATGTGGAATGTAAAATGTGAAATGTGAGCGTGTAGCAAGTTGAATGTCGAATGCGAAAACAATTTAATTTTATTGTTTTGCACATAAATTTTTCGTTTTGCCTTACGCCAGAAATATGCATTGTTTTCCATTGGCAGAAACAAAAAGCGAACGAAAAACGGGGAAAAAAGGAAATCTCTATGAAATCTGAGACACTTGCACATGTGTGTGATAAGTAGGGGTGGGGGGTGGCATAAAATGTTGCCTCTGCTGCTGGCCATATAATTGAGTCACGTTTGGCCGGGGCTTATATGCGCCTGTGTAAAATATTCAGATTTATGCCGCGATGCCGATGCGCATTGGAAAAAAAAACAATATATACATATATATAAACAAATTGCTGTGCGAGGATGTGCTGTGATTTATGTTAGCGATATTCCTGATTGCGTATTAGCAAAGTCTCGAATTCGATTTTGTTTTAGCTACATTCGAAAGTGGGTAGAAAGGAGAGAAAATATCTTCCAACTTTAATTTATTATTATATATCAAATATGTTCTAAATAAAATAAATGAATAAATAAATATAAATTTTCTGTTAGAATTTGTATGAATTCAAAATAAATTAAAATACAAAGTTTAAACATATAATAAAGCAAGTTTAATGTTTAACTGAGCTTAAACTTTAATGAGAACTATGATATCAAAGCTTTTTGAACTTTAAATAAAACAAGTATCTATAGTATTCCGTTTTCTAACCCCTCTTTTATATATATATATTTGTATATAGCTAGCGATAAGCGCACCCCACAGCGCATATCACAGCAGCCTGTTAATACCACAAATAAACCTATTTTGTACGTTGTTATTAAAGCAATATGCCATATTCCTATGCTCTTATTTTGGCTACGTGTTTATAATGCCAATAACCCGAGAGACCTACACGTTATGCCACACCCCCGCCCCCCGCCCTGAACAATCGTCAATAAACAGAAACTAATACATGCCAGGTCCGTGTGCATTGCCGAGCAGGAATCAAAATTCGTGCTGGCATCCAGGTTCAATGTACATTTTCAATGCCCTCGCAAACGAAATTTAATTTATCTGTATCAGTTCCAGTTGCCCTGGCAGGCGACTCGAGCTGAATGCCAGTTGACGACAGTGCCCGGCACAGCTGGAGGAACACATGTTTCGACAAATTCATCTGCCATGTCACAATGCGCAACGGTATGCAGAAATTCTCCGGGTGGCTCTGCCGTTGCTGCTGTTGCCACCCCCCGGGTTATTGACATGGATATGGATATGGCTATGGCTATGGATGTGGGGCTGTGTGGGGATGGTGAGCGGCACAGCTAGTTTTCGGCCAGGCTGCACACACGCTGCACGTGACAAGACTCAACGAAAAGTGAAACTTTCTGTGCAAATATTTTTCAGGCAAACAGCTCGAGCTTAAAGCAGTCTACCCTATCCCCCACGGTCGGTTCGTTTAAGCTGTAAGTGTCATTAATCAAATGGTGCCCAATAACTTTGCCAACGCGTCAGCGGCTGCCAACCCTTTCAGCTAGCTACACCCCGGCTGATAGCTCATCCTTTATACACCCTGTAATAATTATAAATGACAGAAGATACGAATACGTTATACAACCTATTTACTCAGTCAAAATCAACGGACGAGTCTGGCTAGATATGTCCGAATTTGTATTTCTTCTTAGACAACTTTTAATTTTGATGTCGTTTTATCCAAAACAATAAATTGCGTTTTCTGCTTATTTTTAATATAAATTAAATTTTAACAGATAAAGATATTAAATTAGGTATATATACAGTTTATAATTCAAATTTTGTGGCAAATCCAATTACAGAGTATCTCCTCGTCTGGCCGATTTAAGAACGCTCTCACTTGTTAGCTGTTGTCTCAGTTTCAGCCTGTTAGAAAACCATTTTTGAAATATGAACTTTTTGAGTTGTTGTTGTCGCTGCTGACGAATGCCGGCAGTCATTAATAAATTAGGGGTTAAAATACCATAACAGCAGCAAAGAGGGGGGAGGTAAAGGATTGGCGGTGCCAAAAAGTTGTTTATTTAATTGAAAGTGAAACGAGCGCAAACAGATTTGTTGAACTCAATTAAATCGGGGCAGGGGAACTTTGATTTTACGATCCTGGCAGTTGCTGTCAACAGTTTTAGTTTAATTTAAAACGCACACACACAAAGACACTTTTTAGTTATATTTGCACAGTTTTGAGTTTTCCATTTTCAAGAGATGAACGAAATTCAAACCAAGGCGCCCGTGACGCGCACGTGCCGGGCTCCGGGCCTGCATTCTGGGGAGAGCGAAATCGTTAGCATGGGCGAGAGCGTTGGCGGTGAAGAGGAGGATCAGGGCCCCGATTTGGACTTGGCCTACGATGAGCTGGAGGCCATTAAGCTGGAATTGAGGCGCCTGCGCGCCAATCTGGTGATCACGCCCATCGATCCCTGTGAGCTGGAGGTGAGTCCGATCAAGGACACCTTCGGTCTAACCGAGAATCAGTCGCTGCTGCAGCAGCTGCGTCGCCGCAACTGCGTCCTGCGCTGCCAGCTGCAGCGGCAGGCGCAGCAGCTCCACGCCACACGAAAGGAGCTGAGACTGGTGGAGGCCCTGCGCTGCCAGCTAACCGATAGGCTGGCCAAGATGAGCGACGAGCTGGATAAGTTCAGCCAATTCATGAGCTCGGCCCAGCATCAGTTCGCCCTCTGCATCGAACGCAACGAGCAGATCAAAGCGTGCAAAGTCAACAAGCACGAATTTTTCCATCTGGTGCAGCAACTGTGGAGCACAACGCAGGGCAGCACGAATCATGTGGTGCCCATGCGCTGCCATCAGGTGGTGCGCTACAATTTCAGCCTGGAGCTCGTCCTTATACGCGTCTTTCTGAACGCGCTCTTTAACGATATGATGCATAACTATTAGGTACATATATATTCAAGCTGCCCTAAAAAAAACTTGAGTTTGATTCGGTTTGAGTCTAGATTGTTGTGTCCTCTTGGTTTGGATCTACTGCCCTCTAAATTAATTCTGATTTTTTTCAAGTCTACGTATAGTATAATGCCAGGATACCGCTTTTGGTTAGTACTGTGAATTGTATATAGCATATATATATTTCAATCCGACGTAGCACTGCTGCGATTAAAGTGTTGACCCAAGTTTCGTTCATTAATTGTTTCACATTTTTTGTTTTTGCTTTTGCTTTCGTTTTTCATTTCGTTTTATTGGCTGCGTTTTTGGCTCTAAAGTTGGCCCCGTTCTAATTGCGTTTGAAATGTCGCTCAATTAAGATTATTGGCGCTTGGCGGCCTTTATGGCACTTCTGTGGCGCACAGAGTCCTGCGGCGCAGTCGTAATAATTATATAAAATTTCCAACTCTTCGTACCGAAATTGCCTCAGATTAATGACGTGCGCTTTTATTTGACTGCGTTAAAGTTACAATATAATAGCAGTTCCCCTCTCAAGCCCCTTTCCACACCCTTCCCCTTTTCCACAGTCACTTGCCGCATTCTAATCCTGCTTTGGACGCCAAACAAATGTACGCATTCCCACCAGGATAAGACGCTACAGCTAAATACGAAATGGCATCAGATAAAAACAAAGCAGATTTGTCTCGCACACAAACACCAAAAATACCCTGACAAAAAAAAAAAACAAAAACAAAAACAAAATTCAGAAAAAAAAAGGAACTCTTGACAGCCGCCCGCAGCTTAGCCAAAGGCATCCCATGGCATTGGCATTGGCTCCACATCCTTGTGAAGCCTTGTCGAAATGCGTAAAAACTCAATTGCTGCGCATTGGCAGACAAGGACCCCGAGCACAAACTATGGATTGAGATCGGCTCTCGTATCCTGTTCCCCTTTTCTGTTTTTTTTTTTGGGTTGCTTTAGCTTTGCCCGGCTCCAAGGCTACATTGGGTTAAATGCGCCACAGTCCTTGTCCTCGCGTTGAGTGAGATAGCGCCAAACGGCAAAAGCGAATTTATTGGAGTCATGTGCTGATAAGCGTTCGCTTCAATTCCATGCCAAATTACAATGTTACATGGCCAACAGCGATTAACGGCGGCTTAACGAAGCACGTATACTCTATATTTAAGTTGGGTTCAATTCGTTTTATACTTTCAAATACTTCACAATCCCTTTAAAAGTAAATCGAAATAATTCTTCTTTATATTTTTAGAAATATTTTCCAATACTCAATTTTGTAATTCTGAGTATTCGTTTAAATAATTATTTTCATTTTATATTTCATTTTATTGTTCTAAAATGAAATATAAAATTATCTGTTTTTCTTTTAGTCACATACAACTTAATTCCCTAAATATAATAGCCTGAAGCTCCTTCTCTTTATTGTAGGGTATTGAAACATAGATAGACATATCGAGATACAGGCAACGTAACACATCAGACTACATGGCCGAAACACAGGAAACGCATTAGATGCTTTTTGGTCTATACTCCTGACTGGGCTAGCTGGGCTGTGTGGGGGCTATTCCGGTTTGTTCTGACCATCCCCCTGGCCAGGCGCAGTTGCTGTTGTTGGCAGTGCGATAAAAATCTGCGTAAATTGATGCGGCAATTTGATGAGCAACTAACTTCAGGCAATTAGTTTGGTCAAATCGGAGTTTTGGAGTTGAAGCTGATGATGCTGGAGTTGGAGTTGGAGTTGGAGTTGTCGTGCTTGTTTCTCGGCTGCTAAACTGTTGCTCGAATGAGGGGTTAACTGTTATTGGAGCCCGATTCGCTATTTGGTATTAAAAGGGGGGAATGCTAATGGCATTTAGTGTAAATGTGTTTTAGCAACTGTTTGAAGTTTTGATAATTTATTTGCGGGAACAAAACGAATCTTTTATAAAATTGATGAGCTCCTGTACAGGTGGCTATCAGCGTACACAACATTAAAACAAATACCTTGCTTCAAATTGAAAAGCGTATAACGGTTACTTTGGCTAGCAAAAAGGGGAGCAAGTGGGAGTTAGAACGTTGGCTTTAGCCTGTGGGCTGTTTCTTTGCTGTTTAGCAGCAAACTCAAAGATACATTTCAAGTGCTTAAGTTTGCTCTGTTCTAAAATGTGTGTGTGTGTGTGTGTGTGTTCGTTTGTGTGCGCCCGGCCGCAAGAGTACAAATAATTTCCATTTGGCCAAAGCGACAGCAGAAGGCAACGGCAACATTTGCATTTATCTTCAGCTCTTTGGCCCCACCAAATAGACAAACAGACAACAGCCAGCTAGTGGCAGCTGCCAGGCGGCAACTGGAACTTCCAGCTAGAGCGAAAGAGTATTTGTACAGCCCAGAGAGATATGTCTACTTATAAATACTTTGTCGACTGGCACAAGTTGTAGATAAATATGGCATAGATTACACAACTAGTTCTTTCGGGCAAACAATAAAAACTTTTCTGCGCTACTCTCTCTCTAAATATAAATACAAAAGTATCTATATTTCTCAAGCGCGTGTGTTCTTACGCACTTTGAGTTATTTCTGATTTTTTCTTGAATTTGTCGTATTTGCAGCACGTTCATCGAGGCGCCGTGGCTTAGTTGGTTAAAGCGCCTGTCTAGTAAACAGGAGATCGTGAGTTCGAATCTCGCCGGGGCCTTTGCACTGTTGTCAAATTTTTTCAAATATTTTCCCATTAGAAATTGGCTATTTTGCAAAGCAAAACAAATTTCAGCAACTTCTGCCTGCCATTTGTTGTGCCATTTATTGTTGTTTCCTTTTCCGCCAGTGTTGCCATTACTGTTGTTGTAATTGTTGTTCTCGTTGATGATTGGACGCCAGCTGACGCAGTCGCCTCCTCGCGGCACGCTTCCATTAACATGAGTTTCAATTGCCGCAATAATTGTTTCCATAATCGTTAAAATCAGGAAAATTGTGCCGCGCCATGAACTTAGCTTTACCTATCTGCCGCTGCTGCTGCAAATAGCTGTAAAAAAAAAGCTTGAATGAAAAAGCTTTGTTTATTTTTAGCGTTTTTTCAGGCAGGTACTTTGCCTACAGCAGCGACAGCTGATAAGTCGAATTTTATTTACAGCAAATTCTATTTATTATCAAAAGAAAAAATCTATTAGAAACAGAGCAATATTACACACACAATACCCTGTAAAAAGTTGTGAATTTAAATAATTATAAATAAATTTTATTCAAAATTTTTAGAATAAGATTATTTAAAGCAGAATAACAATATATTTAAAAATACTAATACCCTAGAAAAGCATAAAAGGGCGCCATACACGTTATACGAACTCTTATCAGTTATCAGTTAACCGATAGTAGCACAACTTTAAGAGCAACCCACAGTTAGTTATCTTCGTGTCTTTCAATATCTGTGCCAGAAAACATTTGAACAAATATTAATATAAACAATGGACTTTCCAAATAGCCATCAAACTAAAAATTCTAAAGAACTTGTCTCTTAAATTGTCTATTTTTAGCGCAGAAAGCACAACGGCGCCGTGGCTTAGTTGGTTAAAGCGCCTGTCTAGTAAACAGGAGATCGTGAGTTCGAATCTCGCCGGGGCCTTAAATTGAAGAGCAAAAAACGCTTCAATAATTGATTTTTTTATTTTATTTTATTATTTTTTTTAGAATTTCTGCTACTTGCTTAGCACTAATACTATGAAAAAGTCTATGACTTGTAAACATTTTCGAATGGTTTGTGCAGTTGCTTTGCGAGCTTTCGCTTAGCTTTCGAAGCTGTGCCAAAGCTCTCAGAACTTTTACTTTCGGCTAGTCCTGATAGACCAAATACAAGACGACAATCATAAAGTACGTGGGTCGCTCGAAAACCAATTGGGTGAAGTTATCGCGCTTCTCGTCCATCAGGTGGCACATTCTCTGATGGATGCCCTGATTCTGCTTCTCCACAATCGACAGCAGACAGACAATGCGATGGCTGTGGAATATGCATATTTATAATGGGGTCATTTGGGTTGCTTTTTTGCTTGTTGCTTGTGGTTGGTTGGTTGGTTGGTTGCGTTGTGCAAATTATAATTTGCACCACTCACCGCTTGTGGTTTAGCTTCTTGACCCGGTCCCGTATCTCAGCCGCGAGACCCTCGACCAGGGGCAGCGCGCGCCACGAGTCATAGCTGCGACTGAACCGATCCCACAGCAGACGCTCCTCGATGCAATCTTCGATGATTTTGTGGGCACGTTCCATATTGAAATTGGTGTGAAAGAATTTCCAATCATTTTTCGGTTTCTCCTTGCGCTCACCCGCGCCATCGCCCCCAATCCCAGCATCGCCGTCGCCGCCATTCTGCAGCGCGCGCCGTCGACTGAGCATCGACTCCGAGAGCAGCGCATTCATCCGATTGGTGGTGCGCACCGACGCCGTGATGCTGCAAGTGAGAGGGAAAGCTGAGCGGTTAATTAAGCTCCGGTTGAGGCACATACCGGGTCTTCATTGTGCTCCAGCTGGACATGGCCGTGGCGCCAGACATACTATGCAATACGTAAGGGGAAAATCGCAACCAGCCTATAACCGGCAAAAGGAAAACAAAACAAATTCCATGCACTGCTATCTGCACACTGACTGACTGACTGACAGCGGAGCGACGTCAGCAGGAATGACGATGACGACGATGTTGGCACTGACATGCCGACACGAGGAGCACGCCTATCAACAGTCGCCGCCTCCACGGCGGCTCCACCCGTCGCGAGGCATCCACATATCCACATCAAAAAGTTGATCGGAACTTTGTTGGTTTTAGCCAACTCTTCAGCGACGTTTTGGCCTTCCGCCTTGCGTGTCGCTTATCATAAACCCCAAAGCCAGCGCTCCAATTGCAACCAACGTTGGATGGCGATGTGGGTGTCAATCGCCAGACGGCTCACAGCCAAAGTGTTGTCATATGCACTCCCCTCCCCCTGGAGGGGGGCAGGCGGGGCAATTTACTTGAGCTTTGAAGGCACGCGAACCCTTTCGAATTGATGAGTTTTGATCGGTTACTTTGCGACACCTTTGCGACGGGAACAACGCTTCCGGCGTAACAAAATTGCGGCCATTGTGCGGTTTACGGCCAAAGTTGAAGTACTTTGATTGCATTTACGACACTTGGCCCAACTGAACTCCCATCTGGCAACTGTGCAAGCTGCATGGAAATACCAGCGAAAGCGTATCCAAAGTTCGTGCTAATGTCAACTGATAGTTTTAGTTTTATTTAGTTATGAAATTGATATTTCTACAGAGTCACGTGTGCGGCACCAATATTTTCAAATGGTCGAGGCAAAGTTCTCTAATTGTGTTGAGGTAGTGCATGGAATGCGGAATACCGAACAGCGCTGGTCAGATAAATAGAAACATGGTTTGTATTATGTGTAAATGGTGCGATAGCTGGTGTAGCGTAGTTTATTGGAATAAATATCGAAATGGCTACTTTTAAATATATCTTTATATATATATATATACACATACTTTTCTCTTTAATGAATTTTTATTCATTTTCATTTCATTTTTCTTTTTCTTGTCTTTGGCTATCTGTCTATCTATTTATCTCTGTATATTACTCTCCTTCTCTATCACCTTACATCTCTCACTGCAATTTTCTCTCTCTCTCTCTCTCTCTCTCTCTCTCTCTCTCTCTCTCTCTCTC
>SCDT01000268.1:28159-40605 GCA_004143765.1 Drosophila melanica
GGTGCATTTGGGGCGTTATAGTGGGCTTAGCCTGAATGTTGAGAGAATTTATTTAAATATATCATTCACCCAACTATTTAATCTAAATATGTTTGCCTTAAATTCCCCATTTCACACAATATTAATCATAGTATCCAACTGATCAATGAGTTTAAAGCCCTGACTAATAAATAATAACAAAAATAATTACAAATTTAACCTAAATCATATTTTATTAACATTCTCTTAAACTTGTTTAACATTTCGGAGGGTGGTAGAATAGCAACGAACTGTTTTGCAAATACCCTAATATCTGCCACGACGTTGCTCGTTGTTGAAGGTGATGCCCAAAATGGTGGCACACACGAAAGCGGCAGCCTGCAAAAAAAAAGATAGTAGATATACGTATAGATATTCAAAAGTTGACTCATTAAACTTAGTTCGGGCAAGTAAATAGCGATAAGATTAGTTACCTCAACGGCTATCAGAATCCAGCCAAATACCCTAACGAACTTTAAGGCCTGCTCATAGAAATCGATCAATTTGTTTAAGCAGCCGTCGGGGTAAACGGTGTGCGTGGAGGCGGTGGCGGTGCTGTTGGTCACATAACAGCTTTCCGGAATTGTCAGATTGGCCTTGGTATAGTCAATGGGGCCATTGATGCCGCAGCACTTAAACTGCAAAATAAATACGACATGAGAAATAGCATAGAATTAAGTGATATTAAGGAACTTACGGTCGTTTGATAGATGGACATGGAATCGGTGCCATTCTTTTGCTTGTCCCAGGCCTGATTCAATTGATCGGCGGAGACCTTGTGCTCGTCGACGTTCTTCAGATAAGCGAAACACAGCACGCAGGACAGTACCAATATGATCAGTAAAATGATCGAATACTAAAAAGATATAAAGATATATATATGCATATAAGAATTTAGAATGTTATCAGCTGGTTATACACTTACCATCCAGGTCAGGCAGCTGTTCTCCTTGATGGCGCCACAGCAGCCAAAGAATGAGATGAGGAACACAATCGAACCGATGACAATAAAAAATATAATTATCGACCGTTGATCAGGGGCCACATCTTTCAGGGCAAGCGAATTAACCACAATGACGCCAATGCCCAGGAACTGCAAATCAAATAAATAAAAAAAAAACAAATGCAATTATGTTCAAGTTGGTCAATATCGACATGTAAAAGCTTATGAAATAATCTTATGTTCCACATAGATACGCCCGGTAAGCTTGTGACAAAAAGTATTTTATGTGCCGCACCCAGCTGCGTATCTTCACACACAAATATACACACATGCATATACTGTTATACACACTCGGCTAATATATCATGTATACGCTCGAGTGCCGATGAGAGCCCAACTCCGAAACCTAAACGCTGACTAACTGCGTCTCAGAATTTTGTTTACTCACCGCGCAAAGAGCATTGAATAGGAATACTAGATATTTGATCGTCCCCGTTGCACAACCCATTCTGCCTTAGTTCCTTTCAATAATAGATAACCGTTAGCAATGAACTTAAAATCGATGCTCGCACGTCGACCACTTTTATTAAACTGAATTACTAAAAACGCGACTGTCGTTCCGCCAGCGGTTAGTTTCGATAATAATTGTTATTGTGTGACGGCGTTGGAAATACGAGAAAATAATAATAATAATAATAGCGATAATAATCGGTCGCGCACTGCGAGAAATGCAACAGCACTTTGATTAGTTAAGCCCGAGGGAATTTTGTTATCAGTCGCATTAAAAGCAGCAGGTTGACTAAACCTTTCGGGTGGTGACTCGGGTTTCGTTTTTTTTTGGATGAGTTATGGGAAGCAATTTTCAAGCATTTTGTTGCTAAGACACGCCCATAAACTATGACTGAGTCCACTACGTTATAAAATATTTATAGGTTACTTTCGATTTGTTGGCAGGTGAGATAGTAATACAATTTGTCAAATGCCAATAAACTTGTGGTAAAATAATAACAGACAATTCAAATAGAAAGAGCAGTGAAATACAGGTAGATTTCAGGTGAAATAAAATATAATTTACAATAGAAAATTACAAGCAAATCAAATGAAAATAACATGAGAATACTTTTAAATACTACAGATTACAGACTATATCGCAGTCTTGTCTACCCTTTTGTCGCAGTTTGACCCTGAGTAGGGTAATTTGCAGATAACAACGCTAGCTAAAACCATACACACGCACACACACACACATACTTATCAAAACTGATATCAAGTTGAAAATGCGCACCAACTTACTCACACAACTCAGGTAGTATATATACATATAGCAGTCACTTCTGTTAGTTTTCGATGGTTCTAGCACCATGAAGTGCACATCAAACAGGCTGCAGTAGGCGCTGGTTGCACCTGGTTGGGGCTACAAATCGATATTTATTCAAAGTTCGCATTGCGTTTGGAAATATTGAATGTGATAAGCTTCAACGCATTCAGCATATGTGTTTTGGCCGCCTTATCAGGCAAAGCCAGCACTTACTTATATGGGCTCTCGCGATTCCCCTAGCTTTGAAATGGACATAAAACATTTTTGTGTTTTGTTTGATTTTGATTTTGTGTTAATTACATTTTTGCCGTTGGCGCTCAGTTAGGTTTTCAACGCGGACATGGCCGGCACGGCGACAACTCGTTAAACTATTCACAAAATGAGCTGCGGTACAAAAGCGCTGAAAATCAGCTCCTTCATATTGGACTTTCTCTGCTGTGTGAGTGAATAAACCGTTGAATGAGTTATTAGCACGTGATAGTGGGCCGTTCTTAATTAACAGGTTTTTGCCGCATTGTATATAGCTGCGTGCTCCTATGCCCTGATCGCGTTCAGTCGCAGTCAGGCCATACGCATACCCTGTATTTTGGGCATAGTGCTGGGCGTCCTGCTCTTCGGCAGCACCATCTTCGGCTGTATAGCGGCTCTACGCGAGAGCATTCGTCTCAGCTGGATTGTGAGTAGCGCAAGATCTTTCATACTTGGAAATATATTTGATAACTTTGTGGTTTGCCCAAAAGTATGCCGCCATTTTGCTGGCCTTGATATGCGCTCAGATCACCGTTATATTCGCACAGCCAATCAACTTTGATCTGCTGGCCAAAGAGACAATCGGCTGCGCCTGGCAGCAACAGCTGTACAAAAATGACAGCATGTCCTACTATGAGATCAAGGTAAGTCGAAAATGTATAAGTTAAATTTAATTTAATAAATCACTTCTCTCAGTACCACTGCTGCGGCAAAACGGGACCCCTGGACTATGCTGCCAGCGGACTGCGAATACCCGCCAGCTGCTATTTGAACCAGAACTCGACAATTGCAATGGACTTATATACCGTTGGTTGCGATAAGCGGCTGGCCTCTGCCTATATCTTGGGAACGAAATACGAGCGCATCACTGATTGGTCTGTTGTGGGTCTCGAGGTAAGCGCTTTATCAATTGTTTTGGTTTTCTATATAACTTAGCCAATTCTAACAACCTTGCAGATTCTTACTGTTATGGTTGCCGGACTGTTTTCAATCACATTACAAAATGCGGAGCGGAGAAGACTTTACCGTTAGATCAAGCTGCTAGATTGATACATTAACTAATTTTTATGTTGTACAAATAATATTTATGTTGTCTTTTCCTATTTGTATGCTAATTTACACATATTATCAGTTTTTTGTCTAACAAGAAAAACTGAATAAAACGCCACCTGTCGTAAGTTAGGTAAACTATCAACTTAATATTGGCAATTTAAATTCGATTTATTTTTTATCTCTGAATGCTTTAAATCTTTGAATTTATATCTCTGAATTATCATTGGTATGCATGCTGATTTTAGACTTTACTATCCATGCATATTATAAATTAAAATTGATTCCGCTAAATGTATAATTTAACTATCAGCAAACGGGTAGTTTCGGTTATTTTTTAATAAAGCGGCACAGCGCTGCCAACCGCATACAAAACTTATCGCCCTACCGCCACAATCCATCGCTCGCTTATCAAATACATCGATAAATTGTTTACAAAAATTATATCAAAACATAAAAAAACGAGCAGCGCGTTTAACTAGTTTTCCGCTTAAAACGAGCAGCTTCCAGCAAGCAGCATGTATTCATAGCGCATTTCGCAGCGTTGGCAATTAGTAGTAGACACGCACGCTGCGTATCAGAGCGCCTAAACGAAACGGTGCATTTGTTGGCGGCCAAGTTCAACGCTGACCAACAACAAACAAGATATCAATTTCTTTCAAAGAGAGCTGCGGGCCATATTGGAGTCTAGGGCTCGCAACTGTTGCCGGTCATTAACACAGCGACGCTGAAGACGACCACACGTCGACGGGGTGTCCAAAAAAAAGAAAAAATAACGAAAATAGCTACAGCAATTCGTCAAAATGGGTCTGCGTTTCCAGCAGTTGAAGAAGCTTTGGCTGCTTTATTTGTTCTTGCTGTTCTTTGCATTCTTCATGTTTGCAATTAGCATAAATTTATATGTGTCAAGTATACAAAGCTCTGACGCAGAGCCGCGGTGAGTAAACGGGTAAAAATAAAAACACGCATGTATAATGAACAATTGAACGTATTGTTATCTATGAAATAATGAGTGCCAAAGGAAGTGAAATTTGCCACGAAGATGCAACCAAGTCTGGCTTCAACTCGCCATTGCATAATTTCCTTCAAGGCAGCTGCTGGTGTTGCAAGTAGCGTTGCCGGCATCGTTGGTTACACTCGAGTGAGTTGGATAAACGGATGGAGGGACGGAGCGTCGGAGAGGTCTGATCCGCGGCCGTCAGCCTTGCTTTCGATTTTTGTATCTACTTTGCATTTTTTTATGGTATTTCTACTTGTTTTGCTGCTGCTGCTGCGACTTATTGTTAAATGCCCAACATTATTGCCATTGTCATCTTTTGTTTGTTTTTCTATTTCATTTATGATGATTTTTATTTTGTTTTTTTTTTTCTTTTCGTGCATAGTCATCCGAAACCGCCGCCCAAACGACGCTCGCTGTGGCCGTATAAAAACATTGTGGCCCACTATATTGGCAAGGGAGATATCTTCGGCAATATGACTGCAGGTTATTAAGCCACTTAAACGAATGACACAATATATACAGATAGCCTTCAATGACCACTACTCATTTACAGATGATTACAACATTAACCAGTTCAAGCCCAAACAAGGCGAGGGCGCCGATGGTCGACCCGTGATCGTACCGCCGCGAGATCGATTTCGTATGCAGCGCTTCTTCAGGCTGAACAGCTTTAACTTGCTGGCCAGCGATCGAATACCACTTAACAGAACGCTCAAGGACTACAGAACGAATGAGTAAATCGAGCAACGAACTCGACAAGTTTACTTTTACTATATATATATGTGTATCCATTCACAGATGTCGCGACAAACGCTATGCCGACAGCTTGCCAAGCACCTCGGTCATCATTGTTTTCCACAACGAGGCCTGGTCGGTCCTGCTGCGCACCATCACCAGCGTCATAAACCGCTCGCCACGCCAACTGCTTAAGGAGATCATTTTGGTGGATGATGCCAGCGATCGCTGTAAGCATTTGTCTACCTTAAAATACCTACATTTCCCTGTTAATATGGCCCCTCTCACCCGCAGCGTTTTTGAAGCGTCAACTGGAGGCGTACATCGAGGTGCTCAAGGTGCCGACGCGTTTGTATCGCATGAAGGAGCGCAGCGGCCTGGTGCCTGCTCGTCTCATGGGCGCCCAGCATGCGCGTGGCGATGTACTCACCTTTCTGGATGCGCACTGCGAATGCTCTCGCGGCTGGTTAGAGCCGCTGCTGGCACGCATTAAGGAATCCCGCGAGGTGGTCATTTGCCCGGTCATCGACATCATATCAGACGACAATTTTAGCTACACAAAAACCTTTGAGAATCATTGGGGCGCTTTCAACTGGCAGCTGAGCTTCCGCTGGTTCTCCGCGGATCGAAGGCGACAGACCAGCGCTAAACCCAAGGACAGCACTGCGCCCGTTGCCACGCCGGGCATGGCTGGCGGCCTGTTTGCCATTGATCGCAAGTACTTCTACGAGATGGGCGCCTACGACAAAAACATGCGCATCTGGGGTGGCGAGAATGTGGAGATGTCCTTTCGCATCTGGCAGTGTGGCGGACGCATCGAGATCAGTCCCTGCTCCCATGTGGGGCACATTTTTCGCAGCAGCACGCCGTACACGTTTCCGGGCGGTATGAGCGAGGTGCTTACCTCCAATCTGGCACGAGCCGCGACCGTCTGGATGGACGACTGGCAGTACTTTGTGATGCTCTACACGGCCGGACTGTCGTTGAGCGCGCGGGACAAGGTGAATGTGACGGAACGCTTGGCCTTGCGCGAGAAACTGCAATGTAAGCCGTTCTCCTGGTATCTGGAACACATTTGGCCCGAGCACTTTTTTCCTGCGCCCGATCGTTTCTTTGGCAAGATCATCTGGCTGGATGGCGAGACGGAGTGCGCCCAGGCGTATAGCAAACACATGAAGAACCTGCCCGGACGCGCACTGTCGCGGGAATGGAAGCGCGCCTTCGAGGAGATCGAGAGCAAGTCCGAGGAGTTTATGTCGCTGATCGACTTGGAGCGCGACAAGTGCCTGCGTCCGCTACACGACGATGTGCCGCGCTCCACGCTGCAGCCCGTGACAGTGGGCGATTGCTCATCGCATGCGCAGACCATGGACATGTTTGTCATTACCCCCAAGGGTCAGATAATGACCAACGACAATGTCTGCCTCACCTATCGGCCACCCAAATCGGGCGCGGTCTTGCTACTCCGGAATCGCAATGCAACGACATCGAATGTGATGCTGACGCAGTGCGCCCCCGAGCCGAGCCAACAGTGGATCTACGACATGGACGTGAGTAATCAGTACAAGTCGGACTGTTGATTAATTACATGTTAATCTTGATTTGCTTTTTTTTGCTTTTATTTACAGACACAACAAATTTCACATCGCGAGACGAAGTTTTGTCTCACGCTCAAATCGGCCACAAATGCGCGCACCCAGAAAATGGAGAAAGTGGTGCTAACCATGGAGTGCGACTTCAAGGACATAACACAGAAATGGGGTCTTATTCCGCTGCCATGGCGCATGTAATGCTCCTGCACAAAAACAAAAGCATAATGAAAAAAGAAATACCCCTGCCAACGATCTAACCACAATGTGATATTTATTGAAATTGTTTAACGACCCGCCCCCCACACACACAGCCCTTGTAAAACCCACACACACACACACACACGCACACCGAGACACGCCCACATGAATTGTTTTTGAGTGGTGGCCTGGGAGCTTTTCTCCACGGCACTGCAACTTCTAATGGTACTCTATGCAATTCTATGTCATATTTATTAAGCGAAATTTTTTAGGCAATTTTAAGGCAATAAGTAACAAGTACTTAACTTAATACTTTTTACATTTTATGACACTTTAATAAAATGAAATTAAAAAAAAAAATAATAAAAATGTCAATCTGCTATCTCCACCTGCTATATATATATGCATATATATACAATTTCTGTAGATTAACAGCTTTGCAGTTTGCTTTAAATTTGACGCATCTGCTGCAGCTTGTCGCATTCGCAATATGATCTGCTGCTATAACACAATCAAGTACACCGGACTCTTGTCCAATCTGCTCTATATGGTGAGTTGCGCTGGCTGATTTACCCGACTGATAACTAAAGCAATTCTCTCTCTTGCAGCTGCTGGCCATCGGAGTGATGTCCGCGGCGGGATTGGGCCTGCAAATGGCCCAGCCGAATACGCCGGAGCATACATACTTTGTGGAGAGTTTGGTGCTGGGCGCCACCATCTGCACCATAGTCATATTTGGGTGCTATGGCCTGGTCTGCAATCTGCTCAGTGTGAATATTATAGTGAGTGCTCCCGAATATTCATGAGTTAAGCCCAAGCTAATATGGTTCACTTTGCAGTTCACCGGCTTTATACTGATCGTGCTGGGCGTGGAGTACTTGCAGCTGCACAACTATCAGCCGCATAGTCGCTACAGCGGCGCCTGGCAGCAGCTGGAGCTGACAATGGCCTGGCATGACCTTTCCACGCAGCCGGAGCTGATGCACCGGTACGAGCAGCAGCAGCACTGCTGCGGTTACAACAATGCCGACGACTACAAGTCTTTGAATTTACCCATTCCGAGCAGCTGTTATCAACAGCCGACGCCAGGGCAGGGTGAAGCCGAGCTGTTTACTCGCGGCTGCCAGGCGACATTGAACCACAGCCATGCCCACATTCAGCGGCGCGATAAGCTGTTCATGTGGTGCATCATTGGCCTTGAGGTAGGCAACCCCAGCTGCAGTTCACTGATCTTCAATAACAAAAAAACATTCAATTGCATTTCAACAGATTTTCATACTCGTCCAGACCACGGCGCTCAGTGCGCTGCTCTACAAGCTGCGCCGGCGCGAGCAGCGGGCACGGCAACAGGTGCCGCCAGGTGTGCGACGCGAACCGCGCGCGAATCATGTCGGCTCGCGAACACATCTGCTGGACGACGTCTGATCGTAGCATATAAGTCGTTTATTGTATTAATCAAATGCAGCGTATAAATCTTAGTTCTAGTAGGCATAACGACGTGTTTTCGTGGTCAGCTGACAGCACAGCGTTATGGCCAAAATGATGCCCACAATCTAAGGAAAACAAATATATATATATATATATGTAAGATTTTTGTTTAGGAATGATGATGCTCACCTCATAGCCAATGAGACCGCCGTGCGTCCACTTCTCGTAGCGATACAAGTTCAAATGGGCGCGCTTAACGGCGGTCATGCAGCCCTCGTCATAGGGAGAAAGCGCGTGCACCCCATCAATGCTGTGGAAACAGCTCGGCGGCACCAGCATGCTCGGACTGATGTAGTCCGTGTAGCCCTTGACGCCGCAGCACTCGTACTAATTGGCAGAAATAATTAGATTTAAATAAATATAAATAATTGCAGCTTAGCAGATTCTGAATGTGGAACTCACCCGTCGCTGCAGCTGATGCATGGCGCCGGGATGCACCAGTTCCCTCATCCAAATGCCCATGACAAACACCTCCGTGGTGTCCACATGCTTGGATTCATTATAGTGCACCAGGCGATAGATATGAGCACCAATCAACAGCGCCAAAAGCACCATGTGCTGCAAATCGGGATTAATTAGAGCTGTAGCTGAGGTTGGAGTTGCATCTACTCACCACGACGAGCACCTTAATGGAGCCTAGGAAAGCGCCCGAGCAGCCAATGACAGCGGCCAGGATCAAGCTGCCCGCCATGGCCAACTGCATGATCTTGTCGATGTCAGTGTGGTCCACGGAGCCCTCGTCCAGTCTATAGAGCAGCTCGTAGACGCCGGCCAGTGCGGCCAGGCTGCCAATTAGCTGCGTGCATCAAAACGAAATTAATTAAGGAAAATAAAAGTCATGTGAATTAAGAACGTCACACAAAGCAAAATTAAAAATAAAAACTAGCGAAAATAAACAAAAATAAATAGAATGAAATTTTGCTTGTCTTTTGTCGTACAAACGAAACGAAAATAAAAACAAATACATAAAATTACTGTCGGCTTTATTTTTAAACACGCACAGCAGCGGTGAGAAAATGGCAATAATTAAAAATAAGTAAAGTGACATCTTGTCTGGGCCATATTGGACGCAGGAGATTTGTTTGCTGCCAAATTGGCCAGATAGAATTTAAGCAGCAGCAATTAAAAAGCAAACATGCAAAGTGATTTCTAATATATATAAATATAAATTATAGAATGTGTCTGTGCAACATGAATAAATAATGTGTGTTTGCTCAATGAGCTGCAACAGCTAACAAATTACTCATACGCACCGTGAGTCAAGCGTAAAACCACTCAATAGTGAAATATATGTAAAAATTCTTATGAATGCTAATGAGCGTGCCCATGTCACACATATATATATCATTTAAAATGGTTTTTCTTATATATACCTACCAATGTAAACGTATTGAAAACCACCGCCGTCCATTGCAGACACACCTGCACTGTGGGCATTTTTTTTTATCGTTTTTGTCACAGCCACTAAATTGTATTAAATTTATGTTCAAATGCTTTTTTGTTTGCTAATTTTCTTCTTTTTTTTAATAATTTTTATGCGCCATTCAGCCTTGTTGTAGAATCTCCAATCCGCAGAAAGACGCGCGCTTCTCGTGGACCAAACTGTTAATGCTTTTCGGCTGCCAAGAAAACTCAACTCGTTCAATTTGAAGAAAAACTGCGAAATGTTTACAATTCCGTTGAGTGGTTGCCGCCGTTTCGGGCCGTACGGGCGGTGTTTTATTTTCTTTATTTATTTAATTTTTTCTTTCTTTTTTTTTGTTTTTTTGTTGCTTTTTTGGTCGTTACTCAAGAGACACATCCCCTACGGCTACCCCGGACGCCCCGCGGCAGGCAGCAGACGTTCAAAAGTTTCACATGTATTTTTATATGCGTCTTTATAGGCAGGCCATATAGCTATCTACTTAGCCGCTCATACTATATATATATATATATGTTTATGTATATGTGCTATATATGTACAATTAGTTTGGAAAATGCACAACAACAACGACAATAAAAAGAAAACACTTTTACAAATTTCATAGCATCGTTTTAATTGAGTAGGTTTATATTTTGTAAAAGATCAACACTTAAGGATGCCACGTTCAAGTTTGACTAATGACTAATTGGGAAACCTTTTCAGAAGCGTTCGCGCCGCAGTTTATTGCGCACTGTGATGCCCAAGTGGGTGGCTGCGCCCAGAGCGCAAAGCTGTGCAGATGGAAGACATAAGGAGAATCCATTAAAAACATTAAATGCAAAAGAAGACGACTCTTCGGGCTGCCAAATGCTTAATACCCTTGCTGACCTATAGAAAATGTCTGATATACTTCGATGCCTAGTCACATTATAGTAATTTTATATCAAACTGTTTTAGTTATTGCCTCAATCTAAGGCATTTTCTAAATTAATGTAAACTATAAAAAATAATACTATATAATAATATCGTTACCATATAGTAAGTTCGATACTCAAACAGACAACATAACTTTAAAACTGAAAGAATACAGATCTGATGCTGCTAATAAATCATTGTCTTAGCTTAAAAAGCTGATAGGATTAAAGTTATCTCTTTCAAAACATTTCACATTTTCTAAGAAAACGTATATGCCCTGTGCAAGGGTATCTAAATTGGCCAACGTAAGCCAGCTATAAATTATTTTCTAAAAATGTGGTTAAGGTCAATCACAGAAAACTTGCCTCCAACACGAACAGCAGCCACTTGATGATCAGCCCGTTAATGACATTGTCCGTGGCGTGCGCCTGCACAGCCTCCAGGCAACCGTCGCTGAACAGCTGACTAAGGACACGTTCCCTCTGCCCGTAGCAGCTGAGCGGAAAACCGCCACCTTGGAGTATATAATCATGCGGCCCGCTTTGGCCACAGCACGCGTACTGCAAGGGGGATTGCATATCAATTAACCATTTTGGGTAACTCTGGACAGCACAGCTTACCTTCTGCTCCAGATAGGCAATGCGCTCCAGATGACGCTGTTGATCCGCCCACAGCGCTTGGAAATCATCGCGTGCTCGCTGCACGTAGTCCGTGGCATGGCCAGCCGCAATTATGTAGACTTGCAAGCCGATCAGTATGAGCATGCAGCTGACAAACTATAAAGAAGATGCGTAAAGGAACTGACAAGCAAGAACCTATGTATATAATGATCACACTTACGCTCCAAATGAGTCCCAGCGAGACGCGTGCGGCGGCCGAGCAGCCCAGAAACGAGCTGAGCACCACAAATGAGCCCACAAAGATCTGCACCACGATGGCAATGTGCTGAAAGGTGCCCGGCGTGGCGCTGTTCAGCTCGTAAACGGACAGCGCAATTAGCGTTACGCCAACTAGCTGTAAATTAGCTGTGCATTGAATGCGTTGTGCAGCGCCAAAAATAATATATTAACGAGAATATTACGCATACGCACCGATAGCAGCACATTCAGCACAATCAGAATGGCTTTCAGGCAGGATATGCGACAGGCCATGTTCGTAACGTAAGCCAATCGATAGTGCGTCTAATTGCGTTTCAGTAACTTCCTTTTACGAAAGGTCTCACATACATACATATATATAGAAAATAAACACGCCAATTCAGCTCCAGCTCCAGCCCTTTTGCTATACACGTTGAACTGCGACTAAACAACGCGTATTTATTTTGAAATTATGGCGCCCCCAAAAAGGCCACAGACAATCAGACAGTCAGCCAGCTATTTGGTATTGGTGGCTTCTCAAAAGAAATCAACGTTTCTGCTTCTAACTCTTGTTTCGCTATTCTGATACCCTGTAACAAAATACAGACAGGATATTTATATGCAAATCCTCAAATTGTTTGCTTATGTAATAAATACGCGAGTATTGTTGTTTAGAAAAGT